>JAQIWD010001529.1:0-12069 GCA_034694825.1 Anurida granaria | reverse complement strand
CCTGGGTTAACAGATGAGAAGATGTAATTCGCATCTCCCTCACTAGGGCTACTTTACACCCATAAAGCCCACTCTTATCCCTGAATAGGTTCAGGCTTAATCAGCAGCGGAGCTCCACCTAGCGATAATAGAAAATTGTTAATTGTTTTCTACTTACCGAAAATAAGCGTAAGGAAATCAGCAATGGCGAGGTTGAACAAGTAGTAATTGGTGGAACTTCTCATGTAGTGTGCCTTGTAGATAACAATGCAAGTGCTGAAATTCCCAATAATCCCGGAAAAGAAGATGAGAGTATAGACGATTGTAATTGGGATGAGGCTTTCATAGGGTAATTGCTTCGGTCCTAAATAGTTTGCCACAAACTTATCCATGTCGCCAAACTCGCCAAATGCTGAGAGGTTCCCCATTGGGACTAAGTTGGGGGTCAAGGCCGTTGCCCAGCCCCGTTTGATCAATGTCAAATTGCAGGAAGGATAAAGAATTACAATCTCGGGTTACAATCGGCGTCCCACTTGTACCGCTTTCAGCCCGACCAGGAAGTCCCTTTGTGAAAGTTGAGAAAGTGTTTGAAGCAATAAGAAGAAAAGGGAAAGGAAAACTTTCACTTCCGTCTCCTTATCGTCCCTTTTGTTATCCCCGCATCTCCATCACACTTTTAATCCAAAACTTTGGTTTCCGAGGGCTGTGACACGGCTGGGCTCTTGGTCCAGTTGGAAGAACTTACAGTTGAACGGGGGAGCAGGTTTCAAACAAATGAAAAGCAAATGTTTGGAGAAAGGCTGAAAAAGACGAAGGCGTGGGTAGAAGGGTATGTTTGGTTCTTCCGGAGGATATTTAGTCAGTGGAGGAATAGTGAAAGCGAATCTGTGTCTGGCCAAGGAAGAACATTGAATGAAAAGGGTGATGGGATGGGAAATATTATCGTAGTAGTAAAAGGGAAAAGACTCCTACTAACCTCTAGTTCCCCATTTGGAAGGAGCCTGGGATGAGGGAACATCTGAGAAATTATTACTTTCCCCGTGTAAGGAGCTTCATCCCAGGCACGGTATTTTGGCACTGGAAGAATCCCGTATCCGGACTTTTCGGGAAGGGACATCTTTTCCACCCTCACAAATTAGGCCAAGGAAGGAGCACAATTTGGGATGAAATTGGGATACGATCAATCAAAATTTGTTTCCACGCTATCAATCCTCATCCTCCAAAATCCATTTGTGGGTTCCTTCTTTTTATTTCACCAGGACCAACACCTTTTGAAGGAAGATCCACGGAGATTAAAATCTAATGCAAACAAAGGAAAGGATCAATGGGAAGAAATATTTGGGTATGGGAGTAGAAGGCAAGTGGGCGGATGAATCTCAAGCTATTTGGTATTCTTGGTGCTTTGAAGTTAAAAATAGACGCGAGTTTCAATTACTCTGGAGATCTCGGATGACTTTCTAAGCTATCCACTTGCTGTTACTTCTAGTTTACTACTATAGTGGGTCGTATGGATGCATGGGGAATTAATATACCTGCAGCGAAGACTAGATCCGGCTGCTGACGCTTGAAATGAACTAAGCTGGAACTCAAACAAATGAACTTTAGGAATGCTCCGAAGAAAATACGCATTATGGGGTTTTGACAAGATCTTGAAGGCTCATTAACCCAGCATTGAAACAAAAAATAGCTGGCCCAGATTCCCCAACTGTTTTCTTAAGAGATGAATTCAAATTTGCAAAAAGCAGAACAAGCATCCTACAGCCTTTCCATTCAAATTCAAGACTACTGACCTAAGGCATTTGGACTTGTCAGCGAGTGAAGAAAAATGGACGAAAAAAGGAATGAAACCGCTAATGGATTTATGGGCTACTTCGAGACAAATTGAAATAGAACGAGTAGGATTTTCCCAAGAACGTTCTTCAGCAGAAGCGATTCCTTGACCTTCCGGCCTCCTACACACACATACACACCGCCTCCTCCATCACTGCCATTCCGTTAGTCATGCACAACTGCTGAGGGGGAGTTTCAATTCAAATGACGCTGCTCTAAAAAGAAAGATTATTGTTGAATAAAAATTCGGCTTTTTGTTGGCAACTTACCGAATTATTAAGTGGGAGCTTGGGATCTGGTAGAAAAACTTTTTAAACTTTTTCAATTTTTCATCCCGTTGAAGAAGAAATGAGCGTGTAGGAAAAGCTTTCCGGTGTAATGCTCCCTCTGACTCAATTCCGTTAACCATTACTCTTCATTTAAGTCAAAGATACTCTTGGGTCTTCTTTGGCAAGGCCTGGAATTGACCACTTACCAATAAGCCAAGGACTAGCATCAGTTTTCCCTGGAGCTTGGAGCAAATATAAGGATATCACCATCACGAGATGAGCCCAGCGTAGACTTTGGCAATTGGAATGGAGGAACCGGGTAGAAGTTAGTCATCATCTCCCCAACACTTCACAATGTACCCCATTTACAACTTGTAATTTACAAGATCCTTTTGCGTATCTTACCATTACGTTTCCAAGAATTCCTGGAAAAGCTTGTGAAATGCAAATGCTTGCAATGGGTGGCTTTCTCCTGTTTCCATGTGCCCAGGTGAAGAGGCAGACGCAGGGACCAGAGAAAAGATAGCCAGCGAGGGCACGAAGGGTCCAGGGTTCAGGCAGCTTTGGACCTGTCTAGAAGTCTAAAAAACGTAGCCATAGTTTCCCCGATTTTATTCCGGTGGAAAGGTTTCTTACAGGATCCCATACATAAATCATACTGGAAACTAATCAAATGGGATTCATTTCCGCCCGTGACCCACCGACTCTGCATTTACATCCGCCTCCTTCTTTTGAACTGTCGGGACCAAGAATGCGGAGATGGGACGCGCGTCTTGCTCTTGAAGTTGCGATAAAAAGTGGTGACCTCTCCTTCAAGTGCCGTGTCCTGCTCGTCTCGTCTGACTGGTTCTCTTGGCAGGAAATGACAATGAGGACCTTTCCTCCCTTGGCTTCCACCATAAAACCATAGGACTTTCTCCCGTAATAAATATTTCAGAAAAAGGAAAATCCTGCTGTGAAGACGAAGAAGGGGATCGTGGGACGCTCAACACTTCTTCATCTGCAGCTATTGTAGTAATCCACCCACTCAGATTACTCACCCAAACCAACCCACACATCAATTGGACCCACCAACCTCGCAAGAGATCCCACAATCATAGAAACTATTCTCAGTCATTTTAAACGTCAAAATGCACTGGTTGTATTTTATTCTGAAGTCAAAACCCGAAGACTCCCTGTCATATTTGTGAAAATGAACAGCTAATAAAAACTAAAACAAGTCTACAACACATCTATAAAATCTTTGGCACGGGATTGTAAATGCAAGCACATAGAAGCAGGAGCCTTGATTATTATGTGGAAGGATTGGAAACTAGTCAACTTGATCAAAAAAACAGAATATCTAAATGGCATTGGGAGTGGGAGCGAGAATGGGAAGATTTATTGACATAAGGCACAAATGCTATGACCTTGACCCCTTGGCCATATTCCCAATTCCAAGCTCATTCTTCAATTCACCTTCTCCTCGAAGGTTCAGAATAAGGACCCAGGTAGGATCAAAGGTGATAAAGCTTATTTACCAGTGACTTGACTGACAAGGAAAATTCTCAGGCGAAACTGGAGCTGCACACACAAGGGTTGAACTTTATATATGTATGTGGAGCTGCATAATATTCACGAAAGGAAAATGGATCATGCACATTTTGACGTGCTCGCGACTGGAGGCAAGGAAACGGATCAGAAATCGCATCGCATATTCGCATATGAAACATTTTACTAAGGAGTCCATGTTCTTGGACGTCGCGCTTTAGATGAAAAACTTGAGAGTTAAACGAAGCATAGGAGAAGATCCTTAGTAATAAAACAAAAAACTGAAGCCTGACAGGGACAGATCCGATTCAGATGCAAATCTTCTAAGAGGAAAAACTGGAAGGAAATGTCAAAGAAAAAACGCTTAGACGCTACTAGGAACAGATGGATAAAGGAGGATGAGATGGTGGTGGTAGTGGTGGTGGTCTTTTGGCATTTGCATAGGGGACCTTCAGCGTCACTTCCTTATCTTTTCATGTTTCCAAACAAGACGCTCTATTAATTTTCAATGAGCCAAAGGCTCAAGCTCAAACGAGGCTCCTTCTTAATGCTCAAACCACAACACTGAAGACGAGAAATTGCTTCCGTACCGAATAACAAGCTCGATTGTCGCCATCCTACTTCATCCTTCACTACTTTGGTCAAAAACTAAAACTAATTAGAAAAGCGACATGGAATAAAATCAGTTAGAAGGAGCTTAAGGCTGACAGTCATGATTCGTAAAAAGCTCGTGAATCACCACATCACCACCAAATGGATCTACATCTAAAGAGATTTCCGAAATCTCAAAATCTCTGGAAGCCAATGCCAAAACATAGCATGCATTCATCACTGCCCCGTCCACTCCTAAACTAAATGTAATAATGGCAAATTAAAGCGTATAGCATCTGCTAAGTAGTCAATCAATTCAAGGGTGTAAAACCAAAAGTACCCAGTATGGAATTTTAAAATTCCTCGTGCCTTGTGAGAGCTTCCCCAAAATCAGTAGCCTGTGATCCAACAAATACTTCGTATTTGTCCAGAACTTCTTGTTTCGTTAGTCTTCCGTCTTTATTCGTATCTGCAGAATGAATTAGATGTGCGGACTCGGCACCGGCGTGATCGTAATTGCTAGGCATTATCCATTGCTTCACCTAAAATCCGTCAAAATAAGACAAGATTAGAAGAAAAAAAGAAATGATATACTCGTCATAAAAATTTAGTTAAAGTGATAGCTATGTCACTTCGGAGAAAGCAAAACGAGTAAGAAAGCTCACCTCCTCATGATTTAGAAACCCATCTTTGTCCAGATCTCTAAATCCAGCAAAGGTTTCCCTTTCCGCCTGGACCCAAGCCGGTTCCTCGTCCCCAGGCTCTCCACGATACAAATCGCCTAAAATGAACCAAAATGAATTAGGATGTTGACCACATCTTTTGCTGAGAAGAGCACATGTTAGAGTGGATCAAAAAACAGCAACACTCACTGATGTATTCCTCTTCTGAGATTTTCCCATCTCCATTCTTATCAATGTCTTCAATTGTCTCGATGACAACTACGTCTTGCATGTGAACAATTTCTTCAGGATGAAGAAAGTGCTGGAACTCTTCCAGTGTCAGTGTATCATCACCACTTTGATCTGCTGCTAACCACCTCCTCCGATCTCTCTCCATCATCCTCGTATATGTCCGATACTCTTCCGAATCTCGAGCTTCATTTTCAAGGAATCCATAAGTGGCTCGTTTGTAGTCAGCCCAAGGTAACTGTTCCTTCCCATCCGGGTTATGGATTTTCCATTGCTTCTGGCCATCAGATGTTACGTACTTTTGCTGTGTCCACTCAATCCATTTTGTCAATTCGGATCCATTCACAAAGCCGTCCCCATCCCGATCGATTTTGTCGTAAATTAAACTGAAAAAAGTGGAAAATCCAAGGTCACGATTACATAACGACCCAACCGGCATTATCACAGCCAGTGCAACACACTTTTGCGAATAGTCCATGTCCCAACTAAGCAATTACCTTAGCCTTTTTCGCGATTGTTCCGGACTAAGGTCATCAAAAGCCTTAGCTTCATCACTGCCCAGAAACGCTTCGTGGTCAAAATTAGGATTGTGTTCTCCATTTTCAAAGTGATTCTGATGATGATTGAGGTTCTGCACAGAATACAGAAAAGGTAGATGACGACATGGTTTTATATGCTAGAGTACGCACAAACTTAATTAGCGGCATAAGTCTAACCTGATCAATGTGATGATTGGGATGTGGTAGGACCAATACAAAGATTGAAAAGAGTACAACTATGGTTAACATGATTAAAAATGTGGTGTCGGTCAATAAACTTCTTGGTTTGTAAATTGATGTTATATGAGTGGCTCCCTATAAAAGACAAAGAGGAGCAGCGTCAAGCTTGACTTCTGGGTTGTCGGTGAACTTCTTATCGCTTGAAGTAAGGGGATGAAATACTTAACACTTTTTCTGGAGAACTTACCCCTAGTCAGAAGATGAATGGAGATGAATTAAAAGTGGAGTGGAATGTGTGGGGGAGGCCTCCGATGGGATGCTTTTGCTCCTCTTATCTTCCGTCGTCAAAACAAGGCACAGCTGAGCAGCTTAGGCGCCTGCCTCTTCAAAATATTTGACAGCTCAGAACACTTCAAGTGGCCTTACACTTAATTAAAACTGTAACTAAATACTAAAGACCAATCAAATTTTGGTGCGGCTGGAAACGTTTCGAAACGGAAATCAACTGATTTCCGTTTCACATGATTGAAGAATGACTATAGAAAAATTGTGAGAAAGAAAAATCAACGGAGGATTTTACTCTAACGTAGTAAGTAACGTTATTTGAAGATCAAGGCAGGGATTAGCTTGTCTGTCTATTAATTAATCGGCATCTTGTTAAAGTGATTACATATAACCAACCCGCTTCTGAACGAAGATACTTCCCACGGATTAATCAATAAAAATGTTACGAAAAGTATAACTTATGCTCATTTGCGTATTTTACGAATAGTCAACGGTGGTGGTGATTACTATGAAGGTGCCTGGGATGCTTCTGGAGGTGAGTCACCAGTATTGGTGTCTTTTTTCAGGTTGGGCTCTTCTTCCATGTCCGTCTGAACCCCTTTTTCTTCCGTTTCGGCACCAAGTAAATTCATATTGTAAGATCCATACGTTCCAGAAATCTGCAGCATTTCCCGGAGACCCTACAAGAGGAAGGGGAAATTTATAATTGATTCAACAATTGATATCCTACTGTTTAGTTTAGTGTGGAATTACTTACTCTATTTTCCTTCCATAGAGATGCAATTACTTCTTCTTCCCTATGAATGGCGGCTTCATCCATCTCAATAGCAGATTTGATTATGAACTTCATTTCGTTAATCTCATCCGTATTCCCCTTGAGCACCTTGAGAATAAGAAAGATTAATCAATAACACTGGACATGTCTGGCAAGAATCTGGGGGGTGTTGTGAAGCAGTGACACATGCAGCAGCTTACCATTACCTGAGTATTGGTGTCGATTGATTTTAATAACTTCTCATCAAGAAGTTTGTTATCAACCAATTTGGAAACTTGCTGCCTATATTTGGACATAATGAGATCTATGGCGTTTTGTTGCTCCTCCAGAGCAATCCGAAGTTCCCGATTCTCCTGCTGAAGCTCCGTAATGTGCTTATTCTCCTGTTGGATCCCAGCTACGAGAGCAAGACGAGGTCGGTCGGAATTGAGGTTATTCAAGTGAGATAAATCCTCTTCGTACTAGTTACAAAGACCACAATAGTATTTAGTTAGTTTAGAACTTTTATAGCAAAATTTAAAACGTAAGTTTACCTGTTTCATGGCTTCCACTTGGTTGTAAACTGTTTGTGCTTGAGATACTAGGGCTTCAGCATTCGTGTCATGGTCTTTTAGTCGATTGGCCAAATCTCTGGCTGCCGTCAAAATGTCAGGAAAGGTAAGAGCCATTGCGTTTTTCCGTTGTCGGGTGAGCTACGTATTATTGTGGTGAGTATAGATGAAGACGTTCCGTTCCTGCCTGTTACACACAAATGTTATAAATAAATTACAGAATTCAAGATGATGGATGGATGATGGTAGGGGGGATTGACATTGATGTTCCATGATTCCTAATCAATCAATGAAAGAAATATAGGTAAACTTACCTGGATTCGATGTGTGTCAGTAGTCCCTTTAATCGTAATCTCCAAAGTTCAAAACAGTTTAATCTCTGCAGATAAGAAGGGAAAAAGGAACGTGAATTTTTTGAGAGAAGAACTTTCAGTTTCTTTTGAAAATCGCAGTTTTCCTGAGCAAAAAAAAGTGGAGAGAAAAGGGTGAACGGTGAAGGAAGATCTTTTCGGTTGGCGCCAATTTCCGCCTCAAATTGAAAATTTCCTGCCACGTATTTGAGAATTGCAAAGTGACGACAGGAAGAGACAGGACAGAACAGACTGCCGATACGAACAGCAACAGCAACAGAAAAACAATCGGTAGATATTTATCAATCAATTTTCCAAGTCGTGGGATCAATTACTTTGGACGTTGACCAAGATGCACAGCGCATTCACACGGAGTCACGCCCTCGCCGCTTACACAGTCAGCGTCTTGGCAGCCCTTACATTCATATGCTTTGGGACAACGGTGTTTCGAGATTACAGAACAACTGCCGTCATTAACACTGTCACCGTTGTCGTGTAAGTTTCTAACTGTCTCTATATACATTATTACCATCCCCCGGGTAAGGGGTATTTTCAAAGTACTGTCTCTCCAGATAATGTTTAACTGAAATGGTACAAGAAGGTGACTTGGTTTGTTTGTGGTGATGTTGTTTTGATGTTTGAAAGTTGCTAGTTACGGTGTGATTAATTGATGACGGATTTTATTTGTTCATCTTTTCAGACGTAATGTTCCAGACTACAGTGCTTCCCGTGAGAAGAACGATATGGGGTTCATGATATTCGACCTCAAGGCAGATTTACGCCCGCTGTTCAATTGGAATGTGAAGCAACTATTTTTGTACCTAACTGCCGAGTACGAGACTCCTTCAAACAAGCTCAACCAAGTCGTCATCTGGGACAAGATCATTCAACGTGGAGAGAATTCAGTTTTGGATCATAAAAATATCCGACCAAAGTATTACTTTTGGGATGATGGGCATGGGCTCAAGTAAGTGTTGATTGGTTTTTCCTCCATTTTGTTAGATTCATGCCTATAGTTCCTAATTTGTAATTAATCTGTTTCTTGCAGGGGCAACAAGAATGTGACCCTTACACTCTCATGGAATGTGATCCCAAATGCAGGGAACTTGCCAAATATCGTTGCCGACGGAAGTCACAGTTTCAGTTTTCCAAATGAATACACCACCACTAAAATGTAGTCTCCTTAAGTTCTAAATGAGTCCTAAATATTGAGAGTTTACCCAATCAAGTCATCTCTCATCCACTCCTTTTTACCCTATCCGAAATCTTTCTAGAAGGTATAACAATTGGTTTCTTTGTTACAATAAATTATTATAACCAAGAATCAACACGTTACCGCTTTCATTTATAGTAATTCAATTATTATTTTTATTGCGTGTTCGATTCGTATTCGTGATAAAATTCTTGTCAATTATAAGTAACGGGAGTGGGAAGTAGTTCCGCGGTTTTAGATTCACAATTATAGAAGGAGGTCAGTTAGGCCCAACCAATGGGAAAAACAACATGACATGACACTTATAACACTGGAGGCCAACTTGGCCACTTGTCAGTTCCGCCAACATGTCAATCGTAGAAAAATAAGTCCAGTCCACCACCCGAACTTGCGGAAAGGTGTAAACTCAGCAGTCACTTGGCCATATCTCCGATTGAGGAATGTGGGTCCTTACGGTTGGTTCAGTTACGGGCTTGTGCTGATTGGGTACTTCGAATTAGGAGGACTCTATACAGTACTCTGACAGTAGTCAAAAACGCCTTAGTCCAATACCTAGGTCAGGTTGACTTGGCTTGAGGGTTATATATATGAGCGGGTCCACCGTTTAAAATGACATAACTCCTCCAGGCAGATTCCCCTAACTGCAGTCCTTGGACTGATAGAAAAGGATGTAACCGGTTTCTGAAGATTTTTGCACTGTAGATGTGAGTCCATAGAAATCTTCAATTGCAGATGCATCAATTTTCTGTAATTAAAACAACATTATAAGGGCATTGACTATACTTTCAAGATAAAGTCAAAGGTAAGGTGTCATACATCAACCATGTCGTCATCAAAGAGGAGCCAAAACCCATGACTCTTGACAATGCTGATATAGTGCCCTCGGTTGGGCCCACTACCACAATGGACCACTACTGCAACCAAATCGTAAAGTCTGTCAGGATTGACAGCATCATCTGACTGAAATGAGAAAAGAATAAGTGCCTTTGATTAATTGGAAAGTTGAATAATACGACTTCAAGATTGGTTAAATAAATTACCGTATTGAAAAGCCTGAGTTCCAAAGGAAACACAACTCGATGGGAGACCTTGATATGACGACTGTATTGCTCAACATATTTAAACCTCTTCAAATGTAAGGCTAGAATAACAGGGA
Source organism: Anurida granaria (assembly GCA_034694825.1). Classification (NCBI taxonomy): domain Eukaryota; kingdom Metazoa; phylum Arthropoda; class Collembola; order Poduromorpha; family Neanuridae; genus Anurida; species Anurida granaria. The sequence goes on along the minus strand of JAQIWD010001529.1, from coordinate 1,910 downwards.
GCTTCTTCACTCTCATCCGTTTCTGTAATTGAGGAAAATCACGTTAATTGAGGTGTGTGTGCCCCAAACGGACTTGACTACCTTAATTTCTAACCTGTGCTTCTTGATAGCTACAGCAATTATCACATTTGAATTTGTTATCCCCGCAAAGCATTTCAGTATTGCTGAAGCATCGGAGGCAATGGGTAATGCTCGTATTCTGATCAATGTCAACTTGCAGGTCCAGGAAATCCTCATCCTTGCTGCTAACCTAAAGCGTCAATCCCACATTTGAAGAACTTTTGTTGAAAAGAATTGAAAATGTATGTAAACTGAGTATACGCACCATTTCACAGTTGAGACACCGAGTTTCACTGGTTAGGATTCCTTGGAATATTTCATGCACCCATGTTGGTTCCTGTGACTTCGCATCACCAGGAAGAGACGAACCTTCTCCGGAAGCACCAACTCCAGACTTTATCTTTGCAGTCTGCGCTGAACGCTCGGCTGAAACAAATTTAAATTAAAAGTAAAACTCAGTATTACATGTGAATACTTACTATATTCCGTTTACTCTTTTTAGTTGAACAGGGTGTGGGACTTAAAAAGGAGTAACTCCACCTCCCTCCCCTGATAAGGAAGGGAAAGGGACTGACCGACTGAGTTACTCCCTGTTCAACTAAAAAGAGTAAATGGACTATAAGTAAACACGATTGAAGTAGGCTCTTACCCAATAATATTTCGTTGATACGATTAATTAGAAAATTTAAAAATTCGTGAGCATCTTGCTGGAGGTAATTATCAAACTCCTCTGTAAAATAAATAAACGACAGAATTAACAATTCAGTCAAACCAGTCAAAAATCCCATGCTGGAAATCATGGCAATCTACCTTTTTCTTTACGAAGTCGAGCAATGAATTTCTTTGGTGCTATCGAGCCCACTTTCTTTTTCTGAGTCGTAATCGTATAAAAAAGATCAGCTAGACAAGACAGGAGAGTTTCCTTTGGCCGCTTATTCTTCGCTTTATATTCAAGCACCTTTTCTCGAAAGGGTTTGCAGAAATATAGCGCTTGGAGGACAGAATTGCTGTAGCAAGTGTTCCCGAACTAGAAAACAAAAATAAGAAATTAAAAAACATACAAAGCGAGTAATAGTATTGTTAAAATGTAAAAATTAGAGAAATATTCTTACATTGGCAAGTCCGAAGAAGCGTTCATTCGTTGGGAACTCGACTCCGATTTCCTTTTCCAGCTGCGAAGCATTGGTTCCCTAAATTACAAATACGTTTGGCATTAATACCCTCCACCTACTTATCATAATAGATACAGTTATTTAAGAGTTTTCCGGTTCCGGTAGAGCTTACCATGTTACATGCGTAGCGTGTGCTTGCAGTTTTTACCGGACCTCTGACCTGTCTAGTTTTTTCACATGAACCATTCACTCACGTGAGATATCCTTGACAGTTGACACGAACAATGTTAACGCGAATGAGCCGGTCGAAGCTTCGTCTTGTTTGTTGGATTGATCAATTAGGTAAATACTCATGTGCCTGTCATTGATCTTTGGCGTAATAAAAATCAACCTAAAGCTTGGGATTATGAACAGAACAGCCACTGGACTTGACTAGCTGGATTGGTCTCCTGGAATAATTAATTGACTGAAGGGTAATAAGAAGTAGTGGGGAAGTGGGTGGGTTGTGATGAGGAGGGCGGGAGGGCTGTGGGCAGGGTACGAAAAAAGAATTCCAAAATAGGAATTTTGTATTCCGGAATCCAAAATAGTCCCAAATAGCCAAAATCCAAAATCCAAAATTCACTTGCCACATTTGTTGTAAGTCTTAGTATGTTACTAGATGCGGCAAGTTGGAATTTCCGCTAGATACCGCCTCACTTTCTTCAAACTTTATTTCCGCTTTCCGTAGAAAATTGT
>JAQIWD010001528.1:0-12080 GCA_034694825.1 Anurida granaria | reverse complement strand
TATTTGAAGCTTTAGATGTTCATGATGATCTTACAAATGTCAAAATGTTGAGGCATTGGTAGTATCTCGGTCTCATCCGGTAGAAACTTGTATCGGTTGAGTGGTTTGAAGTGGATGAGGAAACTCGTCTCGGGACACCTCGGATTGACCCCAGTTGACCAATTGCACGTCCCCATGGCCAGGAAGCAAGTGATGAGATGCATAAAGAGGAACATGAGGGGCACGACGTCCACAAGCGTGATGAAGGTCAAGCTCTTGAAAATGAATTTCTCCATGACATTGCCAGCGAGGAAGAGGCGGTAGATTTGAAGGGAACGGACGAGTCGACATAGTGCGACCCGCCGGATCCAAATGTTGTCAACGTAGGCACGGAGTGGAAGGGACCGGAAAATGTTGACCTTCCGAGTGGCCATGGGAAGGAGGAAGTAGTCCAGGGGGAATGCTGCAATCAAGTCCAGGAGGAATGACCCCTGGATGTAATTCTTGGCAGTCAACAACTTGTCCGTTATAAGTTGCTGTTCACCTCCGTAGAATCCCAAGTGGAACATGATGTAGCTGGAAGCAATGACCTTGGATGAGTCCCCATGTTAATCAAGGTCAAAGGTAACTTACATATCAGTCCAAGCGACGAGGTCAAGGAGAAATGTGATGATGAAACAGGTACCGGGCTGAAACGCAAAGGATGCTTGGGCCGTCACGAAAATTGTTGTGAAAACGGCAACGATCGTTCGAAAAATGGTCCACGTCCGAATAAATTTCCCCGTGGGGTGGAAGGAGGGGAGGCGCATCAAGTGTCTGCGCAGGCGCAAAAACGAGTTACGTAATTACTATTAAAAAAAGGGTTACGCTCAGGGCACCTCAAGCAGTTCAAATGTCGCCAACATCCAAAGTTCTCCTCCTCGTGCGCCTGCGCCGCGCCGACCACGTCAAGGCTCCCCGTTGACCCAGCTCCCTTCGGGGGGTCAATTTCTTCATGACGAAGATTGAGCAGTTGATCATAGAAATCGGGTAATCCGTCAGGTGAGGTTTGATACTCGGTAGAGATTTGACGTCTATTCTTACGGAATAAAGCCTCGCCCTGAATCCAAAAAGTTACCTCATTACAAATTGTTGCAGTTCCAATATGTTTAGAGCCAGCGCATGCGTGACCGTACCCTAAAAATTTTGTAATCACGGAGTACGCTGTGGTTGGTCCGAGCAAGTTTGACGTAATCATCGAAAAGGAGGCAGAAGAAGAGGCAGTAGGTCTCTGTCACAATTTCAAATTCTTTGTTGACCCCAAAGATGAGTCCAGGGAGGCCAAAGTAGTTCCCTTCACTAAAAGTACCCACGCTGACCCCGTCCTTTTTCACTTGGCAAAAGCCCTTGACGATGATAAAGAGTTCTCGTCGCTTGTCAAAGGGGTAGAGCACCGTTTCTCCCGGAGGCACAAAATACTGCTTTAGAACTCGTGCAAATTTCTGCTGCGTCTGGACACTCGAGTGCTAAAACCAGGGTCAAGGGTCAAGGGCCATACACTTAATGTTGTAATCCAGTGACTTTACCTGGACCAATGGGACGCGAGCAAAGAAGGTCGTAGCTTGTTCCATGGTGACATGCTGGAGAATTGATTCCGGTGCATCCCAAATCACTGACCTGTCGGTAGGGATCAGCGTCCCTTGGTGGGCCCTCCACTGGAGGTTGTAGTAGTCCAGGACCCGGGTCGCCAAGGCATTTGGAAACTTGCGCTGGCGCATGAACGCTTTGACGCAGTAATACGTCTGCTTGAAACCAACTCTGGAAAAGGTAAAAGGTAAACAAGTGACAGGTACATAGTGACATGTTTGAGTCATGTACCTCCGCCTGGCGGAATTTGCCAGCAGCGCAGCATTCTTGGCTCCAAAGTAAGTGACGATGACGGTGCCACCAACGCAGGCGAGGGTGAGCATAAAGACCTCAAGGTCAGCCGTGTAGAGCATGTCGCCAAAACCAGTCGCTGTTGAGACTTGCGCAGACCAGTAGAGTGGGACTTCATACGGGAACTGAATGGCGTCGGCCCTAGCAGGATTAAACATGACAGGTGAGAGGTTGGTTCGTGGGTTCGGGCATACTCGGCAAACTTTGGAAACTTACCATCCGTAAACGTATTCTCGAACGAGTCGAAAAAAGACTGCAAAGACATGGATGCTAAAGACGGTCGCAATGAGGAACTTGATGAGGAACAATTTAGTGACGGACATCATTTGCATAGACTCCAATTCCAGCATGACTTGGGCAATGACGAGTACCGTCAGACACCGATTGAGTTTGAAACAAGTGTACATTAACTCGAGTTGGGGATTGGCGACATTGTGCATTGAGCCCATGCACAGGGGGGTCATCAAGTACTCCCAGGGAAGAAAAGCAAAGAATCCAAAGTATGTTGAAGGTTTCTTGAGACGGTACAAGAAGATTTCCTTTGGATTCTCCAGCGTCTTTTGAGGGGTGACCACAATCTGTCGAATGTCCAACCAAAAGTTGACTGCAAAGATGACGTCGGTGATGTGGAAGGCAAAGGTCATCACAACAGTTTCCTCCGTCCGGAACGCAACGGCGAGCAAGTAGTACCAAATGGTCACGAGTGAGACGCAGGCCGTGAAGATCCGAAAAGCGAGGAGAAGGACGTTGGACGTCAACATTCCCCAGAGGGAATTTCCATCCGATGACTTGTCGAGCGAGGAAGTTGTTGGGGCGGTCACAAAAAGCGGTGGACGTGGAATTCCCAAGTCTTTGGCCAACGAGCCTGCGCGCATCACGTCCATTTCAAGGGCCTTGAACGCAGCCTCCTCCAGCGACTTTATCCGCTTCTCGGGTTTATCAACTCTGAAATCAAGGAAAAAGTCAACGGTGACACAGAAATTGGAGTAAGGGGAGAGATTGTGTTTACTTGTCCTTATCGGCGGTGCGGAGTGTCGCCATCTTCTTGATTGCGTCGTCATCCAGTGAAATCCCATCCAAGTCCTCTGGAACGAACAAAAGATTGGACTCACCGAACGAAAAACAAAAAAAAACTTCATTTTTACCCAAGTTTCTAAACTCTTTGGCCGCGAATTTGTTGGTGTCCGTGACGGGTACAAGCTGCGTGATGTTTTCGACCACATGTTCGATGTGAATCGAATGTTCTCCGGAAGTTCTGTCCAGGACAGATGGGCGGAGCCTCTCGTCCACTTTGCTAAACGCTTTTGGATACATGTTGTGCTTCTCACAAAGGGACAAGAGGAGTTGAGACTGGTCAAACCGCTCCTGCATCTGATGTCTGAACGTTGTCCAGTTTTCAGGGTATGAGTTCATGAGGAGCTTGAAACTCGTCTTGGTGAGGACTAAAATGTCGCAATCGGATCCACAACGCACCGTGGCGACATGAGGATAAGGATGGATCAAATGGATTTCACCAATGGCCGAACCACTCCGAATATTTGCAATCACGCGAGACTCATCTTCTGACAGGATCTACAAATTGGCAGAAAAATTTCAAGGTTAAGCTTCCATTTGAAAGCGCAAGGTCAAGGGCCAAGGTCGTCAACTTACTTCCAAGTATCCCTTGAGGACGTATCGCATCCGATCACCAGTGTCATTCTTCCGGTAAAGGATTTCCCCGTTGAGATGGAACGTGTGCTCTACGTAAACTGCCAAATTCATCATGAACGCTTCGTTCATGTCGCGGAAAAGAGGGAGCTGGAAAGGAAATTAGATGAGAACAGAATTGGTGCGCAAGCGCCCTGCGTAGACGTACCTGGTCAAAAACGAATTTGTTGACGTCGTAAAAGACTTCTGCCCGCATGGTCTTTGGCATGACATCAATGAGCTCGAGGTGCATGATCCCCCTCCGCCGTTGCCACAAGTAGTCGTAGAAGTTTGCCACGTCCGCCATGATATGTCTCCCGACGGCACTGAAATCCTGGTTGACCAAAAAGAAACGCCGGTCAACAAAATGTAAAAGACAAATCGAGAAACCAAGTTTTGGCTTACAAGATAATTCTTGATGGCAAACCGTCGTGTATTGTAACTCTCTCGCTCCGTGTCCCCTTCAACAAAGAGGGAGGTCAACGTCCCACTCACAACAGCAAGTGTAAAGATCCAAGCAGTGATTTGGGTTAGAGCGGTAGCAATGATTTCCAAGTCAGAGGTCAGGTACACTTTGATGTCTCCCAAACTGTAAGGTCGAGACCGTTAGAAGGTCAAGGTCAGGCTCAAGAATGTGACAGACTTACCCAAGACCAAATGCAACGGTGGTCGCCCAATAAAGTGAGGCAAAGTAGTGAGTACCAAGGACGTTGAGATTTGGATGATTGAGGAGAGGTGACCGATGCTCTCGGAGAAGGACTTGGATCCAGCTGTTGTGCTCACAAATGTCAAGGGTCGCCTCGTCAGGGGTCATCATGAAGTGCTTTAGGGAGAAACTCTAGAAAAAGTATGAGGGAATTCAAGGGTTAAAGGTAGGGTGGGTTAAAGGTAAGTTGGACATGTTTGGACATGTCCAGACAAACCTTGCAGGCGATCCGATGCCAGATGCAACCGTAAATGTGGAGTAAGAATGTGGAGTAAAGGGTCGTCCGGATAAGAAACATAACAAAGTCACCAACAACCAGCTGATTCTCCCACGTAGCTGCATAAAACCGTAAAAGGAGGATGTAACGTCAAACTTACGACAAATTATGATAAGCTGTTACATGACATGTTGTCCATGTGCTTACCAAAGTACTTTGAAATGTAATAAATCCGGAACAAATAGTTGAACCGTGAGCCTGAGATGATAAGACTGTCAACCGTCGTGTCCACTTCCCTCTTGTTGAGTCTGTAGATGACGAGGATGATGAGGTCAATTGGGAAGACGGTAACCAGGGCCATGACCACATCCGTTTTCGTATACCCTTGATTCGACTTTGCATATTTGGAAGTAATTAGAATTCGGAGCCACTGGGAAAAGAGTCCGACCGTGTAGAGCGCATTGTTGATGTGGATGATTCCCCAAAGGACTTTACTCTTCATTAGAAATCCAACGGAGAAGAAGAAAAGGAAGATGGAGGCGAGACACGTCCCCACAAAGATTATGTCCAGCAAATTCCAGAATTCAAGGACCCTAAGAATGGTGGGGTACTTGGTCTCCTCCACGTCATGGGACTTGAGGAAGGTCCCTTGAGAGTTTTCCCAGAGTCCTGTCTTCTTGCCACAACTGAAGATGTTTTGAATGTAGCGGAGAGTGAGGCAAGTCCCCCCATCGTGGTCCAGTTCATCCGAGTCCACCTTGTTGAGGGACAAAATGTCAAGGTCCACATCCTGGTCGCCCCCTTGGAGGATAGACGGGTCAATGGAAGTGATTGAAGTCCGCTTCCCCTTCTTCTGTCCAGTGAAGAAACGAAGGCTTTCGTCAATTGACGAACGGCTGCTCTCGATGTTTTCCGACGGTCCCTCCATCAGATTGAAAACTGATTTATTCATGGATCGAAAATGATGATGATTAACTTCAAAACGGAAATTCTGATAAATTGATTTGATTTCGAAGAAATTGATTCAGAAATTGCCCAGAAAAAGTCAAAGAGCTTTGTTGGTTCACCTGCTCCTGAAGTGGGTGAGTGGGAGGGAAGGGAGAGGAAGCGGGGGCGAAACGTAAACAAAGAAATGAGCTTATCCCTCCCACGTTGCTCCCTGGTGACCAGAAGGGAGGGAAATTTAAATCCCAAAAATTTAAAAAGTTGGCGCCGGCGCGACATCTTTTGGAACGAAAATTTTAAATTTGTCCACTTCTCTTGAACTTTTTAATAAATTCCGTAATGATTTATTTTATTAATCTATAGATTTTATTAATTAAATTATGGGCATTATATCCAATTCCTTTTCTGCATGGGTTACCATAAGGGATAAATCGTAAGGAATACTTTCGTTTTTCCTTTGGGTGAGATGAAGCTTTCCTTTCTTATTGGTAAGTGGTTCTCCTTGATTTCGGTCATTTAACCTCTCCGTGATTTTGAGGTGTGGAGGATCATGGAGGAATGACATCCCGAGAGATCAAATGGATTGGAACATCGACCTATCTCTTTTTCTTTACAATTTACAAGGGAAACACCACCACCATCCCATTCCCAACCTCATCTTCATCTTCTCAGTTGCAATTTCATCTTCCCATTGTCTCAACCTAACAACACTCACGCTCATCCCTAAGTTCTCTTCCGCAGGATTTCCTCAGGTAACCTCAACTCACTTTCCACTTTTTGAAAAAATTATACACAATTTTGAAATCAAAAGCGACCTTTATTCATTTTTTAAAAGTTGACCGTTTTAAAAAAAAATTTGAAATTTCCAGGATGGCCTCTTCTCTGATTGGCTGTGGTCTCCTGATGACGTTGACTTTCCTGTGTTTCTCCTTGTCCCATTCTGAGGAAGTTTTCTACCAACTTCCGACGCCGTATTCCTATTCTTGTCTCAATGAAACATGTTCCAGGGACAAAAACCCGGAGGATTCTCCCAGTACGCAGTCGCTGGCCAAATGTCGCCTGCTTTGTGGGGAGCATCGCTCACTCTGGCCAAGGCCAACTGGAGTCGCTGACCTCTCCGATGACCTCGTGTCGTTCAAACCACAAAGGTAAACCAATTTGTTTTGAGTTTTGACTAAAAGGAGACGCATAGGGGAGGGCGGGGTCATTAAACCCACGGCAGAAACTCACCAGGAGGGTCGTTAAGTTTTGCGGAGTAATGCGGAGTGCCAGGGGCACCTCCATGACAATCTGGTTTTTGGGTTCCTTAATTTATGGCTTATCCCCATAACCAGTTTTGACAGAAACCCTACGAAATGAAAATTCAGACGCCGTCTGAAAAACAATTGAGGAGATTCCACTAATAAGATTTTTTGAACCAAAACACAAACAAACGCAATGAAAAATTTATGGAATTTTGCATTGATTTCAATGATGAATGATTAATGAAAAATGATCTTCTGCGCAGATTGTTCATCAATTGGGCTCATCCTCCATCTGCCAAAGTGAGGGACATGTTACAACAAGCGGGAAAGAATTTCCAGACCGAACTCCTCCGAATGCATCCGAACTACAAGGAAGCGAACGCAAAACAGCAACCGAATCCATTCGATAAGAAATACTCGGCGGATATTGAGCGGACGACGGTTATGGTGTCCATGCGCATTGAAACTGCGGAAGAACGCCTTACTCTCAACACGAATGAAACTTATACGTTGGCACTCAATACTTCCGACAGTGGGGTCGTAGAGGTCAAGGTAGGTCAAAGAGCACTGCTTATGAGTCGGAAATCGCTGAAAAACGTTCTCTCATTTTGGAATTCCTAGATTAACGCCAAGACTTACTACGGAGCTCGTCATGCCCTCGAGAGTTTGAGTCAGCTGATTAATTACGAAGACACTTGTGACTGTCTGATTACTTTGAAGCATGGCTACATTGAAGATGAACCTGCATTCCCTTATAGAGGACTTATGATCGGTGGGACACTTTTTAGAAAACTTTGAACTTGTCAAAATTTGTTTTTGAATTTCGAAAATTTGTTTTTGATATTCAAAAATTTGTATTTTTTAGACACCGGACACAATTTCATCTCGACCAAAATGATAAAGCGAACAATCGATGCGATGTCCTACAACAAATTGAATTCCCTCCATTGGCACATCAGTGATAGTCATTCATTCCCGTTCTACTCAAGGAGAGCACCAAAAATGGCACTCTATGGCGCATACTCCCCATCTAAAATCTACTACCCGAAGGACATTAAAGAAATTGTCGAGTATGCGCAGGTAAGATTTCGGGAAAATGTGGAAAGTTTAACAAATTCTTTACATGCTTTTTATGATTTTTGAATTTGTTTTTCTTGTGGAAAACTCTTGATACTTTTCCAAATTTTTTCAATTTTTTTTTGAATATTTTCTAAAAATGTGAAATTCTTTTAGGTACGCGGTATTCGCGTCGTTCCAGAAATTGGAGGGCCAGCGCGCGCTGGAAATGGATGGCAATGGGGTAAGACATTTTTAACCACTAGAATGCATTGGGGCAATTTGAGACTAAAATGAATTTGTATGGCAGGTGAGCGGGAAGGGAAGGGAGAATTGGCCGTTTGTTTGAACAAAGAACCCTGGCGGGAATTTTGTAATGAACCACCATGCGGTCAACTCAATCCACTCAACAATGAAACTTACATTGTAAGTTGCTTCTAAAAAAAATATTTTTTTTATACATTTTCAATCTGGTTGATAAAATTTTAAATTTTTTTAAAAATTGTACACATTTTTCAGATTTTGGGACGAGTTTACCGTGATGCCCTCGAGTACTTTGCCAATACGGATTTCTTCCACATGGGGGCAGACGACGTGAACTTCCAGTGCTGGAACTCATCAGAGGCCATGAACGAAGTCCTCAAGGCCACTTCCCAAATCCCTAATGACGTCACCTTCCAGCGTCTCTGGATGGAGTATCAGTCCAGGGCTCTCCAGACCCTTTATGACGGCGTTGCTCCAGGGCAGCCTAAGCCCACTCCAGTAATTTGGGACAGCAAGTTGACGACACTCCGTGACTCGGAAGTGGTCCTTGACCCTGACATGTACGTCATCCAAATCAAGAGCCCTGCCCGTGAGCCCACCTTGGCCAAGGTCATCAACCGAGGGTATAAGTTGATTTTCTCAAATGCGGATGCATGGCAATTTGACTGTGGATTCAATTCTGGACTCCTTCCACCAATCGGCCTGGGGCCACCCAACCAACAACAATTGCCAATCCTCCCATCTTGCGGTGGAGACTACAAAACATGGAAGACAATTTACGACAATGACCCCATGAACATTGCTGCCACGCACCACAATAATGAAACTGCGGCATTTGCACAGGTACAACATTCCCAACAACGACACCAACAACAGACTAAACAAAGTTGCTTGCTTTCAGGTTCTTGGTGGAGCCGGGACGATGTGGTCAACGGAAACAGACGAGATGACACTTGAACCCAAATTGTGGCCACGTGGCGCCGCCTTGGCGGAGCGTCTCTGGACGAACCCCACCCAGTCCTGGCGTGAGGCTGCACCGCGTCTCGATGCCCACCGTGACAGGCTCATCCAGCGCGGAATCCGAGCTGAGGCGATTCGTCCCGAATGGTGCTTCCATCACCGCGTTGAATGCGAACTTTTACTTTAACGGACTGCGCATGCGCAAGACCCTCGGACGCCGACAAAGACCGAAGTTGACCAATCAAGACACTACCGGATGACGTGACCTCTGAACTCTGGACATTTCAAACCATGACGTCTCATGAAGAGTGACGAATTGTAAACTTAAAGACTGGAGAGAGGATGTAAGGGGTAAAGTTAGCATTAATTAATTAATCAATTAATTAATTAATGTCAAACATAACAACATTTGTCTCACCACTCATAAACTTCTAATGCCAATGCAAGAGTAAACTTTCTTTAGACTAGTTAATTTAATTGCATGCAACAACACTGTTAAATTATTAGGATGGAAATGCAATAAAACTGTTCCATAAAAAAACTGTTAAAAAAGTGTAAACAATTGAGTAATCGCTTCGTGGTACTCCTTGGTTTTTCATTCAGTGTCAGGAGTGGAGAACCATGGGAGGCAGCCCCGTTTTGCAGGTTGCCCTGCTGCTCTTCGTGACCTTCAGCAATTTTTTCACCCCGAGTACTCCAGGGCCCTTGAAGGAGCTAAGGCACAACAGTTTATTGGCAGTCCCCAAAGTGCGCCGACTCGAGCGCAACCGGGCCCTTGAATTTGAATTTATCAGCACCAATTCCAGGGTGGAGGAATCCTACGCCCACTTACCCGCCCCTTCATCTTTTTCTTGGGACATGAACAGTGGACCAGAATCACTTTATGGGGAGCCCTGCCAGGTCAAGTTGACCCTTGACCTCATCGATTTTGAACAAGGCAAGCAAATGCACCCTGTACCCTTCAATAATTTTCTAAATTCTGATTGGCTGAATTCCAGTCTCAATGGACACTTCCGTGACACTTTGTCTTTTCCAAGGGGACTTGAAGGCCATCGGCATTGTATTCCAGGCGGTAAATTTCAAATATTGAACACAAAGTATCACATTCACAATTTACAAAAATTGGAAACTTTTTTCAGAGCGACAAGTTGCACGTTTTAGGAAAGGAATTCGAACCGGCTTTTTACTTTGGAAAACGACAGCCCGTCACTGGCTTCGTAATTGGAGAATTCCATTCCGTCATTCACGGTTTCCTCATCAAGGAGTAAGTTGAAGGTTAAAGGGCAAAGGTCATTTTGATGTAAACATTCGTTTTTTAGAAATTTTTTCGGAACCATTCGGATTTTTGACCCCCAACCCCACCACCACATTTTGTTCTACGTCGAGCCCATCCGGAACCTGGTTCTCTACCATCCTGATCTTGGGAATGTGAAGAAAGAGGGCGGGCGCGGTGGCGCCCTCTTTGAGTACGTCCGACATGAGGATGAACTTGGGCCAGAGGCCATTGACCTCCCCACATTTGAAGCAGAAATGGACAAAAACATGGCATCAGGGCTGCAGGATATTTCAGAAAGGGTCAAAATCAAACAGGGTACCAACCCAGGAAACATTTTCGACATTCGCAAGTAAGTTTCTTGACCCATTTTGACCCTTTGCCCTTGGCCCTTGACCCCTTTGATTTTGTCATGCAGGAAGGAATCCACAGTTTGTGAGCTCTGCATTTGGGTTCAACCGCACTTTGCTGAGGTGTTTGGCCTTGGGGGAGGAGTCCCTGTGGGCGTGGCCACGCTCCTCCGCCTCCTATCTTTTGTCCAGTTCATTCTCCAGGGAGTTGATTTTAACGGAGATAATTCTCCAGACGATATTGCAATCCTGGTCAAAGCATTTGTTGTCACTGATAAAATCAGCGTAGACGCCTCCGCACCTGCGCAGGACCCCAGCGCCGACCCGGCACAAGAACCGGTAGAGGGCGACGATGATGAGCCTGTGGAAGAGACTTTTACGAAGGAAGCGAAAACTCTAAATCCGAAAGAAGCTTATGAAATCCTAAGGCCCCAATTGGTCAAGAAATTTGGGGGGAAAACATGCTGCGGGATCATTGGTTACATCTACCACAACTTGGCGCCGAAACTTTCCTACGCGACGCTCGGTAATTTCCGGAAACCGCCGCGGGGCTTTACAAATGGCGCCACTCAAAAGTTTACCGCGCTCTTAAAAGTTTCATTTTACCCCAGGTGGGGTTTGTTCCGGGAGTCACAACGTGGGGATCGTGAGTGGATTCCTGCATTCCCACAAGGTGGGTGAGTCCGACGTGTACCGGGCCACGATGCACGTCCTGGGTCACTTGTTTGGAGCTCCGGAGGATGACATTGCAAGGCCAAAGTGCAAGGTCGACGTTATCCAAACCCCCGATATTTTCAACCCAACGCTTATGAATTCCTACCATAAAATTGATGTCGGGATTCGTCCGAATTCCATGCGGTTCTCACCTTGTGCCAAATTGGACGTCACCGCATTCCTAACTACGCCCAACGCCGCCTGCTTGAGGGGAAAGCCGCGGGCTGGGGCAAAATGCGGAAATGGCAAGTGACGCAACGGTGGAGATGGGCCTGCGCCGTAACCTCTTTTGTTTCTTTCTGCGCAGGAATCGTAGAAGAAGGTGAGGAATGCGACTGTGGACTCCCCTGGCAGTGTCACTCGGATGAAATGGAAAAAGCGTCGTGCTGTGGTGAGTCGGATACGTTCCTGGGATGTCGGAAAATTGGGAGTCCCCGCTACCAGAGTGACGCCCACTGTCACCGCCCTTTCATCTGGTGACACTTCAACCAAGGCCAAAATCACGTTTTGCGAAATTTAATTTTGGGCAGAAAAACTGATGTTGACCAAAAATTTTGAAGTGCAAATTATTTTTTGAACGATTTTGAAGCCGAAGCATTTTTGTGGAGTCGCCAGTACGTTCTGTGCGGAAAGTCATTGCCGAATTTCTCCTCTCGTTTCTTGGTGTTCACGACCTTGTGTGACACGTCAAACAAGCCAATAGAATCCTAGAGAATGTACAAGAAATGAGTGAGTTTCCAAGCAACATTTGCAAATTTTGAAATAAAAT
>JAQIWD010001527.1:0-12082 GCA_034694825.1 Anurida granaria | reverse complement strand
TTATTAATAATTAATTTTGATTAATTGTGGCGGCGACATGAAACTTGCCGCGCATTATCCACGAGAAATTTGAATTTTTGTTTGTTTGCCAGTGTTTTCCCACAATTTCTTTTCTTTTCGTTATTTTGATCGGACGTCTAAAACCTAAAAGCACCACACCGTGCGCAGGTTCTCGGAAAACCAACAGACCGATCAGCCCGCCCGCCCGAATCAGCTCCTTCTGTATTTTACAAATTTCCTAATTTTCGGGCAATTACAACCGTAAATTAGTTCCCTACTCGAGAAAAATTAGAAACATGGGTGACTTTTTCAAGATTGGTGACCTCGTCTGGTAAGTGTTTCCTGTCAAATTAATCAGTTTCACTTGTCAATTCCGGCATTTAGTATCCCGGTGTTATAATACTCCAGTTTTAGGCGGCATAAAAAGGACTCGTATTTCGGTGCGTCGCGCCACCATTTACAACCCTTTGATGCCCGGCCCTTTGCCTTTACTGGTTGTTTGATTAACAATTCTCATGATTTATTCAATGATGATAAATGCACCAATCATGGTTACTTTTCTTTTAACTCAAATGAAACCCATCATTTCCGCCTTATGTTTAAATGATTACAATTTGGGAATCTGCTGTGTAGCTGGCGTTAATTGTTAGTTTAATTTAATCTGTTGTGTTCATCAGTTTATATGCTCACTGTATCACTCACACACTAAAAGTTCCATTTCTCATTTGTCTGGTTTCAGGGCACGAATGAAAGGATTTCCTCCATGGCCAGGAAAAGTAAGTAAAAATATCTAAAAAACTTTGCTCTATACTAAAGTTTACCTGTCATGCCTGTTGTCTCATTCTAGGTATCTCAACCACCTGAACAACTGAAGAAGCCGAAGGGAGCCAAGGGGATGCAGTGTATTTTCTTTTTTGGTTCTGATAACTTTGCTTGGATCGAGAATCATAATGTCAAAACCTATGAAGAAAACAAAGGCGTCTGCGAGAAAGCTGCGAAAACGATCAATTTCAAAGATGCCTGTGCGGCTATCGAAGCCTACAAAGCGAAGGTAGAAAGTGGTGAAATTGATCCCGAAGTAGCAGAGGCCCCTGCCTCCGAGGAACCTGCTCCTTCGGAAGAGACGGAAATGGCTGAAGTAGAAGTGGAGAAGAAGGTATGATAATCCGATGTTACAATATACAATGCAACAATGACTTTACACATTCCCTTTGCATTCTATTCATAACAGCGACGTGGCCGAAAGCCAAGTAAGAAGGTTTCTGTTGAAGAAAATGGAGAACCTGGAAAAGAAGTAGTAAAGGAAGCGCCCACGCGCAAACGAAAAATCAACGGAGCCAAGGCTGGTTCTGAGGCTAAGATACCTGCTCCATCCCCTACAGCTGGTCCATCGGTTTCTGGAGCTAACCACCTTCCACGGAAATCAGCAGTGGCCAATATTTTGGATCGTCCTATTACCGTCAGCAAAATTGTAATTGCTGATCTCAATCTTAGTACCAATTAAATGCATGTAATTCCACGATAATTTAGTATTGAATGTAAACTTACAGGTGGATACCCCATTGAACATATCACATGTGAGCCAGACACTCAAGGATAAGAAGATCACACCTTCGACCCTTAGATTTGGATTCCTTGGCCTGGGAACGATGGGTGGTGGCATGGTCAAGAATCTGCTCAACTCAGGCCATAAGGTCACCGTCTGGAATCGCACTACGGAAAAGGTAAATCCCAGTTCTAAACATGTTCCATTCAAACTTACAACCACTGCTTCATTTCACTCCTCATCTCCATGAAATCATTTTCGTAGTTTAGAAATTTTTTTCATGCTTTCCGTCCTTCCATGTCTTTCGGGATGCATTACCATCCATGTGCACGCGCAGCGATCACAGGTTGTCTTATAATCGTAACCTGATTTTATTCGCTTTCTCCTTTCTTGACTAGTCTTTTAGTCTTAACAAGAAAGATGAACGACAACACTGACGTATTTGGCTAAAACATTTTGAAACAAATTATACAAACTACTACTCCTGTGGCTCTCCTTAAGATGATAAGATTGTAACTTAGCTTCGAGTTCGGGGCTTCTATGCCCATGCACCTCCCTTTACTGCCTAAGCACTTCACTTACCACCATCAAAATTCCAAAGATTCAAATCTGACCAACATGATTTAAGAATATTTGAAATTTGAAGACCCGTCTAGCACATTCCCCCTATTTTTCAAACCTACACAACATTGAATGGATTTTGGATTTTTTCCACAGCTTTTAATAATTTAAGACACAAAAGATATTTTCTTAAGTAAGAACTACTCGTCCCTCTCCCTTTTACACATTAGATCCCTTATCAACTTTTGAGTGAATTCCCATCATAACTTATTAGAAATTAATGGAAGGAAGTGAGTGGAAGATAGTGCGTGAGAATGGGGGTTGAAATTGAAATCTTAGAAATACGAGAAGGATTTTCTCTGTGGAGAGTCTTGTTCAGGCGAAGGATTATGAATTAAGCTACACAATCGTCCATCAATGTAGATTGACTTTCTTTACCGTTATCACAATCTTCCTTTTCTTCCTCCGTTAACAATAGTGGAGTTTCGTCGATACTGTTCCTCCTATCTCCATCTCCGCCGCTGGCTTCATTTCCTCCATCAAGTGGGACAATCATATCTTCAGAAGGGATAAGGAGTGCGACATGTTCTGGTCTGAATAAAGGATTAGAAATAGGTAGAAGGGCCTGAGCATTCAAGTTGCTGGGGTCAAGGAATAGTCCATCACCACTTAGCTCCAGTAGGTCATCCAAGGACATGGAATCCGTTCTCCCGCAAGCCCCAACCCCCCGACAGGAGTCAAAGTTGAGAGTTTTTGGAAGGTTCTCTAGGATCTTGTTCACCGTTTGGGCTTGCCACTTGTACGTCTCTCGGAGTCTGAGGAGCTGATGACTGCTGAACTTTCCTACTCTATTCCGTTGGAACACGTAGTTCTCTCGAACTTTGCAAAGTTGCTGGGTTGAGTAGGAAGAGACGCGACGGATCTATAAAGAAAAAGGCATTAAAAAGTTTGTTTAGTAAACGCATTCCATCTGGATATAATTTTATGTCAATTCCATGTTAGTTTCAAACCTGATCATGATACTGCTCTCTCACTGTCTGAATTTGCTGGGCACCATAATCTCGAATGTCTGATAGATTCTTGGTTTGTATCGTGTAGCTCTCCCGGATTCGTTCCACTTGAGATGTACAGTTGTCCTTGACTCGGTTTACCTGAATTTTTTGTTAAATAAATAAAAGTTAAGTTTTTGTTAATTAATGGGGAAAGAAAAGATGGTGGTTTTAGATTGAGGTTTCCCTCAGGTTAACCTGTTGGTTATAATTGTCACGAAGCCACTCCAGTTGTGAGTTCTTGTGCTGGTCCATGCTTTCAAAAAATCTTCGAACGCGTCGTGCCTTGTAGGGTGCAGCAATGTTTGGGCAGTCAATTCCATACCTGTAAATAATGAATGAATATTGAGATGGGAATTCAATAACCATTAGCGGGTTAAGACTTTGTTGAGTTAGAGTTTAACGTCACTTACCTACTAAGTACAAGGCGCACGAACTGAACTGTTAGAACTGCCATGAGGAATCCAGCACTTGTCAGCCAGCCAACAACAATGCTTGCCAGTTTAACATCCAGGAAAATGGAAGTATCAATTCCGAGATGAATGAAATGTGTAATATTCAGATCCGGATATTCTGCGATGCACGTGTAGAGCCCAAACGCATCTGCCGTCAGATTCGAAATGAAGAGATCTCCATTACCAAGAACACGGTAGTAGGAACTGTCAAAGAGGTCTGGAGTGTCATGACTACTCTGTAGGATTTGGTCACTCCGTGGAAGTGTCCAACGAACTTTTGGCCAATCCTTTTTCTGTGGATGGCACTGTAGAGTTTTACTCTTTCCCTGAACCCCATAGTATTTCCTAGGAGTCCTAGCCTTGATTCCTGGATTCTTACAGTTGAGCTTCTGGATATAGGAAAGGAAGGGCTCTCTCGCCTCCTGACAAATCACTTGACTCGTGTCGTTGTGATTGTCAATAGATATGGAGGTAGTTGTGAACCAATTGATTAGCCACCGATCATTACATGAGCAGGACCAAGAATTCCCACTTAGGTAAGTCTCCTTCAAGTGCCGGAGATGGGCTAGGGATTCTGGAATAACCTGCATCTCGTTGTCACGCAAGTCGAGCGTCTCTACTCGTTGCAAAGTGTCGATGAGTTTATCCATTTCAGTAAGAGATCGAGCCGCAGTTGTAGGGTCAAGGAAGCTGTCATGAGCCCAAGTTCGTCGCATGAGGAGTGTCCTCAATTCCACATTGTCTTCAAAGTAGGGCTCAAAGATTTGAAGGAGTTGATTCTGACTGAGGTCTAGGAAGTGTAGGGAAATGAGGGGCGTAAAGACTTCCGCATCTGCATACTTGATCCGATTATAACTCACGTCCAACTTCCGTACGGCTACTAGCCCCGCAAATACTTGTTCTTGGAGATGCTGGAGATGATTGTGGGAGAGATCAAGAGTGTTGAGCTTTGGGAGTTGACTGAAGAGACCCCATGGGAGAGAATGGATCTCATTATGGGAAAGGTTGAGTGTCTGGAGCGTTTGTCCAAGATGGGAGAAGGCAGTCGGGTACAGACTAGTCACAGAACCGTTGAACACCGTGACATGGGTCACACTAGGAAGGGCAGAGAGGAGAAGGGTCGAGAACTCCCCTGGACTATTGCAAAGACTAAGGCTATCCAGGTGGAGGCGGGCGTAGTGTGAAGACAAGATTTTCTCATCCTCTAGGCCAGGGATTATAGACGAAGGATTTAGTTCCACGTTACAAATGCGGAGCTTCCTTAGGGTATCAACAGATTTCCTCAAGATGTCCGATGTGAGAAAGAGAACGGGGTCAAGGTGAACATGGTGGAGATCGAGTTCATTTAATTTGGGATTCTTCCCGTGAAGAGTGAGGGCATTGATGGTAAAGTAATCAAGACTGACATGATTCAGACCAAGATGGAGGACACCGTTGGTGAGTGGAAATGACCGCCTTTGCGGATTTGCTGCCGCCGTTGCTGCTTTTCCACACGAGATTTTTAGGTGTTGTTGACTAGGGTCATAGTGGCAAGAACAGTGGGCGGGGCATTCGTAGGTTTCAACAACTGATGAGCTGCTGATGGCACGACCTTGAGTAGCATTAGAGTCAGTATTGTTGAGTTCCCCTGTAGCATTTGTCGCTTGTAGTTGTGGCACTACTAAAAGGATGACGAGGAGAAGACCAAGTGTGTATGGCCGCTTTGTCCGATTGACCCCAGCAGAAGTTCGCCCATTAGTCTCTTTGAGAACCTCCATCCGAGAGGTCATGGGGTGGGGACAACTTTGAGCTTGACGCGTTCGGGCCTATGGATTCTCCATTCTCGAGTTATTCCTAGAATAGACGAAATTAGAAATGAATTGATAGGAGAAATGATTGATTAGCGTCTACGTTCTTTAGAGTGTGAGTTTATCAAGGAGAACCACCAGGTAGGGAGGGTGTATTTCTTATCTTTAGTGGTTGCACTACTGGAGAGAGTGGGCAACTAAAAACGTGGACTTTTGGCATTAACTTGGGAATTGGCTGTACGCCAAACTTAATTACCGTGATGACGCTGTTACAGCCATATTCCCTTGCAATTCAAAACGTGGAGCGGGTGATGCTGGCACTGAGAACTTATTTATAATTAAGTTACCCTGTTCCTGGTAAACCCAGAACATGAGACATGCATTTACTCAATGAACCCATCAATGTCATCCTTTATTATACGCGGACAGACGAAAGACATGGATGGGGAAGAAAAAGCGGTTGGCTGTTGGCTGGGCATACTTCCAAGAAATCACCTTCACTTTCGCAGCCTGCCGCCTTCACGACTACAGTAACTGCATTCATGAGGCCCTATGAAGTTTACGTTTTGTGTGTGTGTGTGTATCGGTTGAATCTGGAACTAATTCCCATGATTAATTCCACAGTTTGCCTAATGGGAATAAGGAATGAAGAATTGCACAACGTCGTTTGAGCCCATGAATACTGATGCCAGGTGGTTGTTGGCTGGGGTTTAGTTCTAGAGGAAAGAGTATTAATTGGATGGAAATTAAGTCAGTATTGCACTTAAGTATGAATTCAATTGAGGTAACTAGCACTTTGGTACTTGTATTTTGCTCTTGTGGGCAAAGATGCTTAAAGAATAATTACCTCATTTCAATCCTGCTGGATAAATATTGTTGGTAGCCTTGGGAAGATATATTCGCAAGGGTAACTTTAGTTGGTAACAGTTTATTTACATAACCCAAACTCATTGACATAATTTGAGTATTTGTTGTTTGGTCAAGTGACTCCCTACGTCTTAATTTTTAGATGAATCTTAAAGTTGAAGTTGAGCTTTACCTTACCGTATGATTTTGGATTGATGTACAGGCGGAGAAGGAATGTAACCATGAACTGTTGAAGGTTGTAGTCGTATTAATTGTGAACTTTGGTGCATGATTGAATTGGTTTTAAATAATTTATGATTAACGTTGGTTGAGGTTCACCGTCTTCCACTTGTGATGAACAAGGTGTTTGTTCGTCTACTGCTTGTTGTTGGCTCTTGAGCAGAAAAAGAAATTTTTGACAAGGGGGCAAGAGTGCGCGCGCCGTCCGTAGGTCGCAGTTCTTCTTGGACGAGGAATCGAATCGCTCCTTCTTCCCTGTGCTCCCATTGTTCTCCACTTCTTCCTAAAATCATAGTCGGAAAATATTGGCTTCTTTCTGGAGTAGAGATGAGGATGTCTGGTACTCAGGTGAGCCCGGCGCTAACAACGGTATGGGATCATAGGGCATTCGGAAATGATGAAATTAAGGTACTTTATTGTTGAGAAAATTGAGAAATAGAGGTCACTTTTATATAACACGCTTCCTTGCTTTCTCGAGAATTGATGTGTAATTAACCAGAAAGTTACTCAATGCTTGCTTTTGCCAATGTTGACCAAGGTCAGTGCACTAGACTCTATGCCCTTTGACCAATGTAAATGATTCTAACCTTGCTATTGAACAACGCTGCTTGTTTGGGTGGCATTTACGAGTTAGGTTAATGGGTTGAATGCTGATTCCTTCGTTCATAAATTGTTGCAATTCCTTGTAAAAAAGATGGCGTTATGTTGATATGATTAAAAAAATTATTGTTCTTATTTTTGTACAATTTCAGTGCAAGAATTTCATCAGTGCTGGGGCAGAGCATGGATTCACTCCGTCTGACGTGATTCAAGCATCTGATATAACATTCTCATGCGTCTCCGATCCAATTGCTGCCAAAGAAGTAAACAATTTGATAGTCAACAATTTATGCTAATGTGTAATTGTGGATCGATTCATTGATCGATTTTTTTTTTTGTTTTAGATGGTATTTGGGAATTGTGGAGTCCTCCAAGAAATTACTGCGGCCAAGGGATACGTGGAAATGACAGGGACAGATGCAGAGACGTCGATTGACATCGCAGAGGCGGTTGGCTCAAAAGGTGGTCGCTACTTGGAAGCGCAAATCCAGGGTAGTAAAGTAGAGGCGGAGAATGGAACTCTCGTTATTCTTGCTGCTGGAGATCGCGACTTATACGAGGATTGTCAATCGGCTTTCCAGGCCATGGGGAAACATTCGTTCTACCTAGGTAAATGGAAATAATTTACAAGCAAAGTACAAAATAATAATTACGACTTCTCAGTTCATACTTACTTTTCAGTTTTCTGAATTTTGATTTTTTTAATTAATGTTTTCATTTGTTTGAGCAGGAGACGTTGGAAATGCTAGCAAGATGAACATGGTGATGCAATTGCTACAAGGAGTGGGCATGGCCACACTTGCCGAAGGTCTGGCATTGGCTGACAGGGCTGGTCTTCAACAGCGGGACGTTATGGAAATACTTGGCCTTACCAGCATGGCATGTCCTCTTTTCCTCGACAAAGGAAACGGTTAGTATGGTTAATAAGAACGATTCCATGGATTTTGAGATATTAAAATATGAATTGTCATATTCAACTTGTAATTTAAATTTCATAGGAATCATCGAAGGGGTCTTTGCCACCCAGCAACCACTCCAACACATGCAGAAGGATCTAAACTTGGCCCTTGGAATGGGTCACTTATTGGAACAACCACTCCCTCTCGCGGCAACAGCCAATGAAATCTTCAAGCACGCAAAACGGCTCGGGTATGGAGAGCACGATATGGCCGCCGTATATATTCGCGCGCGATTCTAAACTCCAGTTGATCTAGAACTTTTCTAACAACCAAAAAACATCCAAATTCAGAATCTAAATCATAAATACCTCTTCTATTTCGTATTCTCCTATGCCCTCTCCTTCCTTAACGATTTTGATCCTGGGATATCGTACACAAAGGGTGGGGTTGAAAGTTTAATTTGAATTTAAGTGTCTAAAAACCAGTTAAATAGCCGGAGGAAGGTGGATGAGAGTGAGGCTTTACACTTCACTAGTACAACAGCAGTTTGTATTCACAAAGAAAGAATTTCTTTCGTTGTTTTCCCAATTCCAAATCGGTTTTCGTCAATTTCGGTTTCAATTTTTCAACCTCAATAATTATTTATCAGCAAAGTTGTTTTCTAATTTCCTTGATCATTGTTTAGGCCAGGTTGAGTGACCTTGTTAAATTCCATAAAGGACTTTTCAAACATATTTGATGACTTGAGGACGGACGACGTACGAGGAGCTCTAAGCAAGAGAGCCTTTATGGAATTTAACATGTCTGCCAACCTAGGCATGCTAAGGAAATCTTTACACTTATTAAATTAAAGGAATATTCTTAACGTGTTAAATTATAATCGTGATCGGATTGGGTTCATTTTTACAGCTTTGAACAATCGTGAAAAATGTTGGTAGCTTAATCTACTACTACTACTATAACGTTAAATATTATGCAGGAGCAATACTTTTAAATGTTTATGTTAACGGAAGCCCACGTACTGCTCTTTTTATATATCGACAATAATGGTTACTAACTTAATAGCTGTTGTTTGTTGCAATTTATCCCGCTGACAAGGAAGCAAACAAAATGGAGGTGGTTGATTGAAAACTGGAGGTCACTGATGATAAGTTTGTAATTTGTTTTGTACAGGTGGCGACTTGGGACAGGGGCGGCAATGGTTATGAATTGGTGTGAATGAGCTTTTAGTTTTATTATATGAGGCTGCACAGTTGTATGATTGGGCTTTTACTATGTGGGTTATTTTGCCGTAAGTGTCTGGAACAAACCTACCCAGACCACTCTGGTTCGGGAGTAAAGATTTCCTACTCTTTTGAGAGTGGAAACACTCCCAGTTGAGTGGTCGACAGTGGAGGGCCTAGCGGTTTTCTCATTGAACTCAGCCAAACACTCAACTGGGAGCGTTTCCACTCCCAAATGAGTAAGAAATCTCTACTCCCCTAAGAGAGTGGTCTGGGTAGGTTTGTTCCAGATTACGTTAACAACTTCTTCCCTCGTCCCCTGTGTCTAGAGGGTTTTCTAATTCAGTCCAAATTTCATTTATTAGATGTTTCAATGTTTTCAAATAAAACTCAAGAGTAATAGAGCATTCTGGAATTGTTCATAGTAGAAGGTGTCTAGTTATTTATTTCTACGCTGCTGGACAACTTGGGGGTCATTGACCCCAGAAGTTATTATAGAAATCTAGACGCGGCAGTATCAGAAAGGAGGATTTGGAAGCTCGGGATTTGACAATTTGACCTTTATGGTCATTTTTACGCTCTCTGGTACTTAGATTGCGATAAGTAAAGTATTGTAAGGTTATGAAATTGGAATCGTTCTTGAAAGAGGTTCCGACGAAGTCTCCCCGGGTAATTGTGATGAAGTGAGAGATCGGTCGAGGCCCCCGGAGTGTCTCCTTGAACGGGGTGGAAGAAGGACGGGAAAGGAGGACCTGGGAAGGTCCAGATCACAGCGGTCGGTCTAAGGGGAACAAGGAACCACGTCGTCAGGTGAGTCCATTGTTCTTTCCTTTCCACGACTCCGCAAGGCCCCTTCCTCCATTGTCCTCCCAATCGGATCTTAATATTGTGAAACTTTGTGTGAGCTGGGAATTCGATGGGTTAAGAAGAATGACGGGAAAGGTCTCTCTGCACCCCCTCCGACGCCTGTTACCCGGGTGAGCTGAAGTAATTCCAGCCTCCGTGTCTAATTGTGGCTTACAATCGTCTTGATTTCTTCTTTAAACCAACAGAACCTGCCCCCTTACTAGGAAAGAGGCAGGGAGCCTGCTGAGCAATTTAGAGCAAATTTTCCCAGGACTTTCCCTGGGACGAGAGTACAATACTGACATGTTCGACAAGGAGACAAAGAAAGGAGTTCCAAGGGAGGAAGACGGGAGAAACTGTTTCAACGGGACGACGAACGCTCCATTCTCCATTCATTCTCCAATAAATCTCTATTTGAGTTAAATGGAAAATTATGGACTCGGAATTTCATTAAATACTACCAACTAATCCCCCAGCGCTATTTTCCAGGTTTTAATGAGGCGATTACTTACTATGAATTTGATTTCTAAGATTCTATAAGACTTTCTCCTCCAAACTCCGGAGAATGACCAAGGAAATTCCCTTCTCCCCTGGTGGTTGCCTGGTATTCTTAAATTATTAACTGGAATTGGAGAAAACAGGCACTCCGCTGGAAGAATTTAATGAGTCCATTACGCAGAAGAAGCCCTTCCTCATCTGCTAATTGGAGATTACTATGCAACTCTCCGTTCCGTCAATGTACCTCACTGTCCATTCCTATACACGGTTTTCAACTGTGGGGGGATATTCATGGGAGGCTGAAAATTACTTCCGCCTCGTCTCCTTCTTTCAGTTTTGATCAGTCAGAGTCAGTTTTTAGAATTTGGAAATAAGCGTCTCTCTCCACGAGCTCAAGATGCCCTCCAAGAGCGTTTGGGAATATGACCGCAATTCACACATTACGGGACGACACGCTGGAACCAATTGAAATTGAGCAGGTAGCCGGAACTAATTCACCACCCATCGAGAGGTAAGAGGAAGCTAACGGTCGCCGTTGCATTCAAACAGAACAAATATTAGTTGTTGGAGGATTCTAGGGAAATGACCCAAGAGAAGGATGTCATAGGCATGGGCATTGAAAATTTTTATTCTCGTTTCTTGCCGAGTAAGAAAACGCTAAGCTTATTTTGTAATTAGAAAAGAAGGATTCCAAGGGCAACATTCGTTTTTGGAAAAATTTGAAGTGCAGCGCTGTATACACGAGCGGTGAAATCCTTTACATTTTTTAATTGCGTGAATGAACCCGTCACTTTGTTAAGGATTGGCCAGTTGACCTCAGTCGGCGTATCCCTAGTTAATTCCCCTTTTATTGTTGTTTTGAATGAGTCCGAAAAGGGATCATGTTTCCATAAAGTGACACTTTGCGTGGGTGTGTTCATTTTGTGGACTCTCCGGCGGGAGCTTATGAAAGCGTCAATGATTTTCCAGCGGGACAAAAGGTTTTAATTATATTCCCATTATTATGGTCAGAAAGTCCTTTCTCTGTGTAACAGTTCGAGGTGCGTCTCATTAGTATTAGGAGATTTAAGTAAGAAATTAGGTGAGGGAATTGAGCCCGCCTTGTTCCCAGCTCTCCAAGGACCCTAGCCACCCTTCAGCCTCCCTCCGATTTGTGCTAGAATCCGATTCTGCACCCCCTACGCTGCTCCTGCTTTCCTCAATTTTTATCGCTTCAGCCCTTAATCCCTTTTATTCTCAATGAGGAGATGAACTACTCGTGCGGAAATCGGGCGATTCACTTTCTCCCCCGGAACGAGAGCCCCCAGAAGTACAGAAACGGAACCCACGCCATATCCCTCCCATTCGCCTTAATTTCATTCTGCCAAGAACAAGTGAGCTCAAGGAAGAGGCGGAAATGTCCGGAAGTGTCTGAAAAAGTTAAGGAAAGGACACCATTCATAATCAGTAAATTAAATTTCGGGGAAGTCGGGTTAGGGATGCCCCATTTTCTACTTTCTCTAGGATTGGAGGAAATTCTCCCAATTTGTGTC
>JAQIWD010001526.1:0-12086 GCA_034694825.1 Anurida granaria | reverse complement strand
TATGTAGTATTCCCCGTCTCTTTTCAGTAAATGTGTACGCATTATAATTTCTTCCGCATTAGTATGCTATTCCACCCTCAGGTTGGATCAATGAAAATTCATTGATCAATTAACATACTAAACCAGTCATGCTCAACTCACAACAACAACACAAAAGGCAATGAATTGAGATTTTACACGTTTTCCCACTAGTGTTCGGTAATCAAATGACTGAATTCGCATTTGGCAATCTAGAGGAATAATTGATTAAGCGAATAGCACCTAAACTGCTGCTGATAGCCATACGTTGAGTAGAGATTAGATAAGCGCAAATCCGTGATTTCATTTTGTCTTCAATTTCCAGCTCCCAGTGAAGCATAATCCCAACATTCATTGAGAGTTTAACGGAAATAGTTTGAGCGTTGCGCTGAAATCGCTTTATTTTATTTTCTCCAAAATGGATTTGGTTCGGGAATTAGACAATTTTTCTGGCGCTATTGTTAATTTTATTAAAACAGTGAAGATGCCAGCTCCCCTTCGACTCCGTGACCTCATCCGGATGATCAGGGCAGCAAGAACGGCAGCGGAGGAACGTGAAGTCGTGAACAAAGAGTGTGCCAATATACGGAACACTTTTCGGGACGAAGATTCCGTTTGGCGATGTCGCTCAGTGGCCAAACTCCTCTATATCCACATGCTGGGATATCCAGCACATTTTGGACAACTGGAGTGCTTGAAGCTGATTGCATCGCCGCGGTTTACAGACAAGAGAATTGGATACTTGGGAGCAATGTTGCTTCTGGATGAGAGACAGGATACTCATCTCCTCATCACCAATGTTCTCAAAAAGTACGAAATTCAGCAATTACTATTTAGTCTGAACAAGAATCATTAAAGATTGTTCTCTTTATTTGCAGTGACTTGAACTCCAGTGCTCAATTTGTAGTGGGCTTGGCATTATGTACTTTAGGAACGATTGCATCTGTCGAAATGTCCCGTGACTTGGCTCCAGAAATAGAGAAATTACTCAAATCATCAAATGCTTATTTACGGAAGAAGGCAGCGCTCTGTGCTTTTCGGATTGTGCGGAAGGCTCCCGAGTTGATTGAAGTTTTCCTTCCGGGTAAGATCCAGAAGCATTCATCAAGTAATTGGCTAGGACTATTCTTCAAACATTTTTTGTTCCACAGCTTGCAGAACATTAATTGCAGAGAAGAATCATGCAGTCCTCATTACGGCAGTTACGCTTGTCACGGAAATGTGCGAAAAATCTCCAGATACTTACAACTACTTTCGAAAGGTTAGTGAAATTCACTTCGTATTTTCATTAGAATCGCATAGCGTTTCTGGAATTTTGGACTTAGTTTATGCTTACGAAGCAGCTTTTCAAAATTAGTAGTTTCCAATCCTAAATAATAGAATCACAAGCAATTTCATTAGCACAGCACCAAATTTTAGTCAATTTTAGTCATATTCTTCTCTATTTGTTTGAATTTTATTGTCCTTGACTACTTTCCCGTAAAAACACTGAACATGAAGGAATGGAGTAATCGGGAGGTAAGCGTATACTTCACACGCCGATACTTAATGTTGTGTGAGCCTGTCGGGATTGACGTCTTCCAATGTTTGGCATGAATGGTGTCCATGATTTGTTACATCTTCGCTTGTGTTACGCTGCATGTACTCCAGTTCTTGGGATAATTATACATGTGCCCCTCCTAAGTTGGTTTTTACGCCGGGACACACCACGACATTCATTCACTCTGATTGTATTTTCAGATGATTCCAACTCTGGTTCGAACAATGAAGACGCTCATTCTATCCGGGTATTCTCCAGAGCACGATGTGTCCGGCGTGAGCGATCCTTTCTTACAAGTCAAGCTGCTCAGACTTCTAAGGGTTTTGGGCCGAGGAGACCTTGAGGCTGCCGAAGCAATGAATGACCTTCTTGCACAAGTAAATTCATGAAACTTCCAAATATAAGCAACATTCTTCTGTCGGCAGTATGGATTAATCTTTACTTTGGTTTAGGTTGCGACAAATACAGAAACAAGTAAAAACGTCGGAAATGCGATTTTATACGAAACTGTTCATGCTATAATGGACGTCCAGTCCGAGTCTGGCCTTCGTGTTCTTGCTGTGAATATTCTTGGGAGGTTTCTACTGAATTCGGATAAGAACATTCGTTATGTTGCACTTACAACCCTACAGAAGACTGTGACGCTGGACCAGAACGCTGTGCAGAGGCATCGCAGTACCGTGCTTGACTGTCTAAAGGTTGGCGAAAGAGTTTACTTAAAAGTTGTCCAATTCGACGCATTCCATCCTTCAATTTGAATACAGGACCCCGATGTCAGCATCCGTAGGAGGGCGATGGAATTGTGCTTCCAACTCTTCAATGATTCAAACTTGGAAGTGATGACGAGAGAGCTGCTTGGATTTCTTGGGAGATCAGAACCTGAGGTCAAGTCTGTCTGCGCCTCAAACTTGGTGTCCATTGCTGAAAGACATGCACCAACACCATCATGGCATTTTCATACCCTACTTGATATCCTTCAAGCTGTAAGTCTTGCAATTATCAGAGACTTTGAATTATTCATGAATCTAACTGCAACTTTCCCACTCCACCAGACTGGGAACTACGTCCGAGAGGATGTCGTTTCTTCCACACTCCAACTTATTTCGAATTCTCCGAATATTCAACCCGATGCCGTGTCCTGCCTCTGGGAATCTGTCAAAGGTTTGAAAAATATGGAAGACTATCAGCCGCTGGTTCAAGTTTGCTGTTGGTGCATCGGAGAATACGGGGATTATCTCTTGACTCCTTCAAACTCTGAGGTTACCGCAGATGAAGTGATGGACGGTTTCCAACAAATTCTGTGGTCACCGCACGGCTCAATCATTACGAGGCAGTATTGTATGTTGGCCCTGGAAAAATTATCCGCTCGTGTCCCAGAAACGTTGGATCGCGTGAGGTTAGGAAAGTCTTTAAATAACAGTTGCACAACAAATACTTCGCTAAAATGTTGCTATATCCCTACAGGTCAATCCTCGACGTGTTTGCTTCACATCTCAATATCGATTTACAACAGAGGGCTGTAGAATTTGGAGCTCTTTGTCGTTCTTACGATCATTTGCGAGGACCAATTCTAGAGAAAATGTTGCCTTTGCCTATGGATACGCAGAAGAAATCGGGAACGAGTATTAGCTCACCGGATGAGGATGATCTCCTGATGGGCAGCCCCATCAAGGAAGCGAATACACCAGTTGACCATTCCAATGACTCTGTAAGTCCCCTCCCTCACAAGCATGTCGCAGATTTTTTCCGAGGCCTGACTTAACTAAAGTGTTTTCACGATTTTTCTCCAGAATGCCATCTTAGATTTGCTTGGAGGCATGGACACTGGGGAACACGACGTCATAATTCCTTCTTGGAATGAAACGAGCATTTTAAGCCCTGGAGCAGGAATCCAATCACCCACCAGCACTGCGGGGTTGGGAGGTTTCAGCAGTGACTTACTGGATTTATTGGGCGGGTCAAGCGGGGGTGATTTATTCAGTCCAACTTCAACATTCACCCAACCACCACAACCACAACCTTCACTTACGGGATTACAAGGATTCGGTCCAGCATCATTCGCTGGAGCCGGTTTTCCAGCTCCCATGATGATGCAGCCGAGAGGGAATTCGATGAACGGCGGAATCCATGGTACGCCTTCACCGTTTGAGCTCCTACCAGGCCAGTTCTTTCCTCTTAACTTCTTCTCACTTCCGCCTTCTGAGCAATTGTCAACACTCTGGAGTCGTGCCGAGCAAGACGGGATTATGTCCGGTGCGTAACAACACTACTTTACCCAACCCGACTTGATTGTCGACCTGGACGCTGACTGGTTTGATTTTGTTTATTTCAGAATATGGGAAAGCTTTCGTGGCATATTACGATGAGAATGTGTGGATTATTTTTGTACCACTTCTTGCTTATTCTAATCCAACAAGTATTGCCATGCAAGTACGTTCTGGAAGTAGGAGTCCAGCCAGTCAAATCACTGATTTCATTTTCCAAGCTGCCGTTCCAAAGGTTAGTGATGAACCCATTTGACTCGTTCGTACAGGATTATAATATTTTGTCCAACTGAAATGGCGATTATTTGCGCTTGCAGACATTCCAGCTTACATTAGACCCGCCATCCGGAACTGTCGTTAGTCAAAATATGATCGTCACACAGAAGATTACAATAGGGAATCCAAATAAGGTATTACGACGATACGTGGGCTGAACGACCATAATTTTATTTATAGCTTTTACTAATTCCCTCGTCCTTTTATGTTCCAGGCAATTCTGAAGATTCGATTGAAAATTAATTACACACTAAATGGGAGCCCTGTTGAAAAGATCAAGGAGATTCATGATTTCCCTTCAGATTTTGGATCCGTGTAGTCTTGTTTTGCTTATTCATAATCCGTCCTACCAAAATTACGCCAATCGGGGAAAAGCACGGTTTCAATTTCATACAAAACAAAGGGTATTAACCAACCGTTTTGTTTGGCATTTGGTGGTGTTAATTTAAGTTGGGTTTACAGAATCTTTGTGTTACTAAAATTGAACTGTTAACGATCCAATCCAACCTTTAGGGGAAAGTAGATGAGAAAATTAATTATTAGCAGCGTATGTCAATTTATAATTTATTTCCGATCAAACAAAACACTCCTTTGGCCTTGTAACCTTTTAATTTGGAATAAATTAATATAATAATCCTTTCAATTTTGCATATTATTATGCATTCAAAGTTAATTCAAATTCCAGTTTCCAAACTAAGAATGAAAATCCCCAACAAGAAGTTCAGGCAAGAATTAGTTTGGAATACAAAACAACCTGTTTATGACTAACAAATAACAATAATACTTTAGTTCTAAGTTAGGACTTAATTCATTCAATACTTATAACTCTCAACAGAGAGTGAAATTATTTGCATTTCTCCTAAATTATTTGGTGTGAGGTAAAACGTGAACCCTTGGGGTGTGGTGGTGGTCTGAGTGACCTTTAGAAATCATTGAGAATTGAGGCTTCAAGGGTCCTTCCCCACATCCGAGACCCATTGAGCCGCTTGAAGGCCTGCACCGTTTCGAACGGAGTGTTGAAGGAAACACGGGCATCCCCAGTGGGATTCCGGAATTCATCGTACCGACGTATGATTCGATCGAGTGTCACCTTCTTCTCAAGCGTTTCCTCCAGGAATTGAATTAGTTGTTCCACGTCTGCTCCAAACGGGATATTCGTAAGAGCCAGGACACACCCTTAGAAAAAGGCCAGGGATTAGGAGCGCCGGAAGTTTCGCATCTTATGTTAATGTCAATTAGTCTCATTCTCGTTACCTTTGCGCTCATAGAAAGAAGGGGGAATTCCTTTATCAGTGTTATGGTGGTTACTGTTGTCATTTGTGGTTGAGTCTGCCGGTGTAAAACGACTAGGCCTAATTCCTCCCCTTCCTCTACCCAAACCACGCCCTCTCATCCCTCCTCGAGGATTTCCTCTCATGGGATGATCAGTACCCATCATCGGTGGACCGCTACTGGTGGCATTGAGTGCTTGGACAAATGGATTCTCGCTATCGTTTTGACTTGGTTGGAATCTGGCATGCTGTTGAGGGTTGAAGGGTGGTTTGGGACGATTCCCACAAATCCCACCCCTACCTCCCGCCGCCGGTGGGCCAGGCTCTCTTCTCTGGAGCATTCGGACTCCAATGGCTGACCTACCGAAAAAGTGACCGTCCTTTCGCACTGCTTCTTGCGCTTGGGCTACGTCATTGAACTCGCAGAGAATCTAGAATTGAAAAGTAAACAATTGTAACCGAGTCATCAAAATAGCGGACAGAGTACAAGACTTACTTTCCCAATTCGATTCCCAGTTTGGGGATCTGTCAGGAATTTAATGCGTTTTGGACTCAAGCCAGTGTCGGAGAAGAAGTCGAAAACGTCGCGTTCAGTCATGGTGAGGGGGCCACCTTTGAGCATAACATTGCAGCTAACAGACATATCCTAAAAACAACATCTCCATTTATGGATTTAGGGCCGAATGTGTATGTGGAAATGAGGAAATGTGAAGAAATTTCTTTTACCGTGTCCATATCGAATAAAGGTTTAGCATCATGTCCCATTTTTCGAGGTGATGGAATAATGCCTCGACGGATTCTCTCTAAAGCTTCTATCTCTGTGATGTGAGCAGTGAGGTGTCTTTGGGTGTTGGCGAGGAAAGCAATGGCTTCCTCCGCTTCAGAGACAGAGCGGAATTTCACAAAAGCAGTGGCAAAATACTGCCCTTGGCGATCTACCGGTTCTTCATGAATGTGAATATCCGAGTAATGATTCTTGACAATCCCGTCGAGTGTCATGTTTGCCACATCCGCCCCGCTGAACGTCACCGGGAGTCCATTTATGATGAGGCAACACTCACCTGAAACCGAAATCAAAAATTAATTACCATTCTTCCGGATGAATGAATTCCGAACATAATTTACCTCTGCCAGGATGTCGGGGTTCACGCTCCCGTTCCTTGTCTCGGACATCTCGGTCACGACCCCTGTCACGTTCGTTGAAATCGCGTGGCCGCTCTTTGTCACTCAGTTCCCTTGAATTTCCTCTGCTTCGTTTCGGATCGATTGGTCCTCCATGCTTCTTTGCCTGTTGCTCAAATACGTGGAGCGGGACGGCTTCAACGCAAATTGATTTATCATGCAATTTACGACCATCATGGCGGAGGACTCTGTCCAAATCCGAAGGGTTGTCGAGACGAATACATGCAGTTCCTTTTTCATAATCCCTCATCACTCCGTACAAGCGAGCGTCTGCTCGAAGAAACTCACGAACCTAAGAAAACGTTCGGTGAAATATGCAGGGACATTTTCCAAAAGCCTTTGAATTACTTACGTCACGGTAGGAAGCCTCGTTTGGAACATTGGACAGCATCAGACACGCGCTTCCGGAAACCGGGCCAGTTTCATCAATGATAAGAACATCCGGGTCATTCCCATCACTACGAGCCGAGTTGCGTCTCCCATCGCTACGAACTGAAGTTGGACGATCCGCTGTGGTAGGGCGAGATCGACTACGGCTACGGCTACGTGATCGACTCTTGTTTCCGCCTCTTCTTGTGCGTTCCCTATCTCGTTCTCGACTGCGGCTCCGACTCCTCTTGCGCCTAGAAAGTAAAATAAACGTTAGTTTACCAATTTCGTTTGTACACAAAACTCAAATTTGAAAATTAAATTATAAATAACCTATCGCTGGGTCTGGTCGTAGTTTGCTTCCTCTCCACGGAATTAGAACGTCGCCCGCCAGTAGTTCCACCTTTCTCTCCTACTGCATGTCTGTCTCTTTCTCGATCTCGTTCCTTGTTAAGCCTCTCTTGGTTCTGATTCATTTCTCGATCCCGATTTTGTTCGACAACAAGAGAAAAAGGATTCTGTCTGAATGGAGGACCAGGTGCCTTGTTGGTATCATTCAGAACCTGATTGAACGGATTTCGATTCAAATTATCCACATCCTGATTTTGATTGAACCGATTTCGAATCGAATGATCCACATCTTGATTTTGACTGAACCGAGTTCGAATCGAATGATCCACATCTTGAGCCTGACTGAACCGATTTCGAATCGAATGATCCACATCCTGAGTCTGATTGAACCGATTTCGATTCGAATGATCCACATCTTGATGCTGATTGAACCGACTTCGATTCAAGCTATCCACATCTTGACTCGGATTTAAGTTCTGACGCCCATTATGAGCATTCTGTTGAACTCCAGCAGTATGCAACATGTTCGCATCCTGTAAAATGTTGGGATTGGCCATGTTTGGAAATCCAGGATTACCTTGACCTGTCGGGTTCATTCCTCCTGGACGAAATACCTGGATACTGGGATTCTGGTTGAAGGGGGCTGGGAGATTTCCAATTTGCTGAGCAGGATTTGATGGTGACTGTGGTGGTTGGGCCATCATTCCAGGAAGCATCCCATGAGGAATCATTCCGGATGGCATTCCCACAAAAGCAAGAGGGTTTGGATGAAGCATTTGATTGGGCCCACCAAACGCCATGTTAGGAACGATGAAGGGATTATTCTGGGGTTGTTGACCCATGCCGGTGGAGGTTGGTGCATTTTGTTGTGGGAACAGTCCAGGCATTCCACTTCCAGATACAAGGGAGTTCAGTTGTTGGGGAGTGAGCTTCATATTTTGGAAAGGATTCAATCCAGTATTCGGAAGCCCTAAATTCATTCCTGGTGGAAATCCTCCTCCCATGCTCATGTTAACATTGGGAATTGCATTGATATTCATGGGATTTGGATTGAGATTGGGAGATTGATCGAGGGGTGGGTTCGTGGGAGCGGAAGTATTCATTCCTCGACCATCACCAAGGGAAGAGCCTATCGAGCCATTATTCTGAAGATTTTGGGGAGATGTTGGAATTCCTGCACTGAGAGTCGACGTCTGTTCTTGAACTTGAACACCCTCGGGTTGCCTTGCTTGTTCAATTACCTTTATGAGAATGGAAATAAAATCATCTTTAAGCGTAATGCTCCTTTACTGAAGACTGGATGGATCCCCAAACGACAAAGCGTTGTTCGGTAACGGAGAAAAATTCCGATGGGAAGTATCAAAAGTTAAATGGGAATGGAAGTTGAATTCAACCTGCTTGCTGAAAGATTTCTTTCTCCGAGTTTTCTAAGCAATTTTTGTGAACTGAACGAACAAACGCTTTGAAGCTTGAGGATTTTAGATGAATTCGGAATTTAGGAAACCTTGAACATTTCGTTTCGTGAGCTTAGGAGGAGTTTGACGGAACAATCCTTGAGCGTTTCTCCGGACAAATTCATGGCCTGCCGTGCATCCTCATCTGAGCTAAAAGCGATAAACGCATCCCCATGCTTCCCTCCAACAATGTGAACTCCACCATCAGGAATTGCTAGGCCGTGGAAAAATACACGGATGTCCATCGCACTGGCTGTCAATGCCAAATTCTGAAGACGTATAATCACACTCATCCTGAATACTGATTATTCACCGGAGAAAATCTGTGGATTGCAAAGGGAAAAGGGTTATAAGTTCACAATTCGTTTATAGTTCTTCAGTTCTAATCCTGCTTGCTAATTGTTTTGATATCAATTAATGGTTGCGTTCTAAAACGCTCATGTCAGACTCAATATTCCCCCTAAATCAATACAAGGCCACGGCCATTATTCTCTCACCGCTGATCAGATCAAGTAACTTCTATCGCTTCATAAAAACAATTGGGGAGGGATGATGATAACTAGTAGTTTCATTCTTCAAAACCCAGATCACGATGAGATCACTTCACTTCATTTTTATCATTTTGAGATACATGTTTCCCTTCTACCCTGCTTTTTTCTAACTCATATCGTAAAGGAGTTTTCCCATTCTCTAATTCTGTAAAGGCTTATTTCAAGTTTTCGGAAACTAAGAAATTAATTTTTTCAAATCCAGGTAGGATCCACATGAGAAATTATTCATTCGAACTCAATTATTGGTGAGGTAAAGCAACAAAACTGACCCAGAGTACCCAAAAAATTTACATTTCCATGTCTAAGTTGAAATTGGTCACAAATCAGTGCTAATTGGAGGAATGTGTTCATCTTTTCTTACTATTTAACAACGGAGGTGGGTGTGTGAATGTGAATGGACATCAAAATGCGAAGCCAAGGAAAATGAATCCCCCTCTGCGAGCGGACAAAATAAAATTCCTATTCGGTGATGCGAAGCAAAGAAAATAAACCAGGAGAAAGTAAAGAGCAGAGTGAAATGTTTGTTTTCAGATAAATTCCCTAAACTCCAGGAAATCTGACTCTAGAGGTGTAAAAATTGATGCAAAATGAGAACGTGAACCGGTGTGTTTGATCTTGATTTTGTTCAAAATTAGGAACTAAATTTTCTATAGTCTTGAAAATATGAATACAGAGGAGCAAAGTTTGTAAGTTTGTTCTTGCTGAGAAAACGCGAGGCTTAAAAGTCTTGACTGGAAATTTCCACAACTGAGAGTAAACATGAACGAATCCTCACCTTGATCATGATTCTGTTAATTTAGCATCCGAAGATGGATTTGTTCATGCTGTTTTTCTAGATTGATATAATTGCAGATAATGTTCATGTCCCTAAAAGATAAACTTCAATACCATCCCTTTGTGGGATGAATAATAAGGTAATTGTCGTTGTATAAATTTGCGTTTATGCATTCCTATTAAAGATCGAAAAATGATACGTAGTTTTTAAGAATTAAAAGATAATTTGGTTAAACTCGTTCTTTTGAACTTTGAATAAAGTAGTATATCCTTGGATTTCAGACGAAACAGGCCCTACCTACGTTCCAAGTTGAGTTGAAAAATTGCAATTTGAATGAAACGAATATAGATCAACATGGCCAAACAAAAGATCTCGGTCAACCGTCGGAGCTTTCCCCTGGGTCGTTTGCCTCCTTCCAATTTGAGCACATGTATGTTTTTGCTGCTGA
This sequence comes from Anurida granaria, assembly GCA_034694825.1. Lineage (NCBI taxonomy): Eukaryota > Metazoa > Arthropoda > Collembola > Poduromorpha > Neanuridae > Anurida > Anurida granaria. The sequence continues at coordinate 1,587 of JAQIWD010001526.1, read as the reverse complement.
TTGGTGTGTGGATCTCATTAGCATCACCAATTAATTTCACAAGTCCGAAATCGGTATTTTCATTTCGGGCTTCGATTTGAATTCACAGAAAAGTTGGCAAAAACGCAAAACGTTCAACAGGACGCATATAATTAGCCGGTAGCTTGAACCACAAGATTTATTTCTGACACTTCTTGATGCCAAAACCGAATTATTAGAATCAAATGTAGTAGCGTAGCCCCTAGCGTATGCGTAAATGGCCTCTGAAACCAGTGCAAAATATTAACCAAACCACAAGCAGGTCGAAGGCCAGGGTAGACTAGACTATTTCAGGTTGTGGTAAAATCCTCAATTCTGTTTTCAGTTTTGTCTAATAGCTTAGCTACCGCTGCCAGATTCAACGAATGATTGATTGAACTAGAGTAGCGGAAGTTGTGTGCTGAGACCCGTAATTCCGGGGGTCACCACAACACAAACCTGGAATACTTTGTAGTAAAGGAAGCGCTCACAACGAGTACGCAATTAGAATAGAATTATCCCAAATTATACATAGTTCTGAATGTATCAATGACAAGATGATGGCAATTGACAAACCTTTCTGACACACACTGTACTCAATTAGCACAGGAACAGTGGTAACTTCTCTTGCTGACGTCGGCCACGTATTTTTGCTGCGCCGTATTAAGTTATCTACCTTGGAAGATCCTCGGAGTCTCTCCTCGGGGAGTAGCGAACTGAGTCAGTAAAGTGATTCTTCTTTCTGCTCCAGAATTGGGAACGAAATTATGGAAAAACTCAATATGAAATTGGAAATCTAAATTAATTGTTTCGAGGACACACTAGAAGATGATGATAAGATAAGACGAAGACGACGAATGAATGATGTTCCGCTCACAAATCGTGTCAAAATGTTCAAGTTCCCTCCAGTCAGTCCAGTAGTAAGTAGTGGTTCGGGTTTCGGTGCGTTTCGATCAACAGACCCCTAATGCGCAGTTCCAGGAATTGACCTGTTTGTCCTAAACAAACGGAGGATGAGGTCTTGATGAGCCTATCGTTGACCTTAGCAACTTGAAGAGAGTGATTTAATTTTTGAAAATTAAATGAAATCCTTGAATTAATTGAAATTCTTCTTCCCCTATCCTCTTCCTTCTTCCTCTACCTTCTGCTCCTTTCTGTTTTAGGTTTTAGGAATGTTGTGTGCAAAAATGAAAGTGAATTTCCATGATGGCTGACAAGGGGGCGTGTTTTGTAGGAAAAGGAGCCCATTCATTTGCTTAATAATTCACCTGCTAACCATGCTAAGCGTAACAAATTTAAAAAAATGATACCAATTATTATGTAAAACTAGCAAATGGATATGACAATGTGTGTGAATAACAAAAAAATTGAAATTTCCAATGATTATTTCCTTCTAAAATTTGTGAAAGCCTTATACCCTTTTCAAGAAGTGGAAAAAAAAAATGCGGGAATTCACGTTTGAGCGCGTTAGATTTTGTAATTTTGAAAAAAAAATTTTTTTACAATTATGAAATACTAAAGTGTTTTTGTTTGCAGAATTCGGAAGCGGAAACTGGAAAAAGTGACACCGGAGGAGGAGCGGAGGAGACC
>JAQIWD010001525.1:0-12092 GCA_034694825.1 Anurida granaria | reverse complement strand
CATTTAAAATAATCCAATTAACGCCATTGTTTACCCCAATTCTACAACATCGCACCCTCTCACATGCATTTCCTTTTGAATTCATAAGTTTTCTGACGCATTTTTGTATGAATTCATGGAACAGTTCTGACTCATATCGCACTCGTCTGATTTAGAAGGTTGGGTGACATTTTGAGTAATTGATGTCGCCAAAGTAGGCCTCGCCCGGGTATTCTTAGAAATCCAATGCCGATGATTGTCCGGGCACTTTGGACAAATGAACCCAGGGGAGGCATGATGCCAAGCTGCAATTAATGCGGGATAGGTTATGGTTGGGTGATAATACGACGAGGATGACGGGAGGTCTTAAATGAGGTCAATCCGAGCGTTCCAGCCCACTTTCCTCCCAATTCATTTTGTTATCACAAATATTACGACCTGACGGATCTGCAGCATTTTAGTCACATGACCCCAAAATTAAGTCACATGACTTCTCGAGCGCGGCCACCAAGTACGCTCCGACTCCCAAATTGGAATAAATAATTATAGTTATTCTGGACAGTTAATAATTTTTAAATTCGAACTAATTTCTTCATGAATTTCTTGAATGCTTTGATGTATATGCTACCCTCTTCATTTTTGCTACCAGTCTTTTCCTTCTGGATCTATAGACCTAAATTATGTCAACCCCCGTAATGATAAATTCCGAACGAAATCCCCTCAAACCCCCACCCACCGAGGGGCTTGTCGTGTAAACACCATACGGAATCAGTACTTTTCCACTGGGCTGAAATACGTCTGGGTTCCTTAACTCTCTCATTTTTCGTCAGTTTTTCTCAATTAACTCGGCAAGTAAGCAATAATTCCAAAAAAATCGTGCAAGTGGGTGCAAGAGAATTAAATTTAGACACCTTCGTCATTTCACTACATTTTGCCAAAATCTGCTTGCCTTCCAAAAAATGGTATCGGATAAGCCGCTGCGTCACTGCAACACATCAAACCTGGGGCATTTAGTTGACCAAATCCTTATGGAGATTCTAATGTTAAATCGCGTAGCGCTCCTCCTTAAAGCCATAAAGGTAGCAATCCCGATCTTGGAGTTTAGTTTTTGTAGCCGTTGCTATGAAAAAGTTATCGATTAAAGTTCAGTCTGTGAAATTCCAGCGAGTCTACTTATATCCCCTCCTACTACGCCAATCGATTCTTTCATCAGAAAATACACAACTTCCAGCTCCACTTGCCGCTCTTCTTTGTTTTTGTTTCCTTTGTGTCTTTCGTCGCAAGGGATTTTAGGAAATTTATCCGGGAATTCAAGCATGTGGAAACGCAATCATATTTTCTTCAAAGTTATACACTTCGGTCACAAAATTATTTCCATTTTTACCAATTGTTGGCACAAAAGCAACACAGTTGGCATGTCGCCTTCCTGATTGAGGTGGTGCAAAAGTTCTGCAAGTTAGACTGGAGTATTTGAGCTCGGGGCTCCAATCGGCGTCGCGTGCCAAGAAAACCTTAAGGCTGATCCGATCCCTGTATTTCTAAATTAGTAAAAGTGGGATCGTAAATTCAGGGGAGTACATCGAGGGGAAATGAAAAGGATGTTAAGGAAAGTAATCCATTTGAACAACAAAATGGGATTATTTAAATCCAATTTGCAAGGTAGGAAGGTGGAAGGGAATAGAAGTAGCAAAATTGCAGCGCCATTTTGTACATTCGGTGGAGCAAGCATACAACGCCTCCGCCTTAGTTACGCCTGTCAAATTAGGGAAGGAGACGACGGTTCAAGGTCAAGTAGATGAATCGAAATAAGCAATTTGTAGCAACATTCACAGGTAACTAGACTCTTCACCATAACCCAATTCACCCTAGGCCCACCTCACCATAAGAATGTTGCCACATTGCTTGTTTACTCCTATTCAAAAGGTTAGATTAAAATGTGGGAAATCTGACAGCACTCTTATGGTGAATTGGGTGATGGTGAAGATTCCTGTCTGTTTCAAAACGGTTGACACCTCAAAACTCGTATTTGCGAAAATTCGTCTTATGGACGGCTAACATACAAATTGTTGGATTTTCAAAAATTGCTATGCAAACATAATGGCGGATTGATTTTGAAAAAATTGAATTTTGCCATAAGCGTCGCAATGGAAGCAAAATGGTGAGGTGTCAACCGTTTTGAAACAGACTAGACTCCATTCACCACCACCGCCGGCTCCTCCGCGGCTACTTGTGACTTTTAATTAATCAGGGACACAAACAATCCAAATCCCATTAATTTGGAATATTTGGTCGCCCCCGTCCATCCATCCCTTCTCACGACGCATATGCTGGAAGATATTAAAAGTTGAAGGATTTCTTGTTGTAGAAAGTATAGAGAAAGTAAAACGGAAGTAAATTTTTCATATCAAAAGGCACAAACAGCATTTCTTTTTTTCAAATTTAATTTTGAGATTACTCGAGATTTTCTGACATTAAACAATTTTAAGACGCGGACAGGATTTTTTTTTGGAAAGTTAGCGGCTGATGTGCAAAACGTATTCCTTATACGGAGGAAAAAATTTTGGCGAAAAAGTGCGCGGTTTATCTGAAATTGTTTAACTGAAAATACGCGAAATCCGTCCAATGACGAATCTCAACTAATAAAAATAAAATAGAAGCCAAAGCAAATTTTTCGGACAAATGCATAAACTCCGCCTTCTGTTTTATCTCCCTCATCTCTCTCCGTGATATGTCAACAAACTCGGGGGTACTTTAGCCAAGAAAAAGAAAGTTGGCAATCTACTTTCCTTTTGTACTTCAAAAGGGCCCCAATTTCTCAGAAGGGAGAAAGTGCAAGAGGTAGAGAAACGATAAGGGGTCAAAATTAATTGCAACTCCCCGCACGCGACTTCCGTCTCACGTGTCAGTGTCATTGTACCCTTTTTACATGAGGGGAAAAGGGTAAATTGAGACTCCTTTAACGATTCCACGGGGACTCATTCAACGCTTTTACCAAGTCTGGAAAACGGAGTGGATTTAATAGGGAGCCTGTGGTTGGCACTTGCATTGTATTGCCTTTCATGTTTGGTCCCAACAGGGACAAATTTAGTCCAGGACACACGCCGTGCCCGCTGAGAGTTCCAGCGTCACGACGTTTCCAAGGGTTCATCACCGCCTCGGCGTTAGCCTTTTCCCCTTTGAATTCTCATTTCCAAACATTCTCAAACTAAAAATTGAAATCTAAAATTATCCTTCGAGCAAAAGTTTTGTTTGAACAAGTTCATAATGTCACTATCCTTCTGACGCGCTTCTGCATATGTATGAAATTCATTTGAGGTAGGCTAAGAGTAGAAAATGTTGAAGGGTGAATGCTAAGTTTGATATTTATGGTAAAGCACACTGGAAGTTCAGGGTTTGTTCCAGGTGTGAGAGGGTTATGGTATGGCTCAATTTTATGGTGAGAACAAAGGACTTCCTGGAGTGCCGCAAGCAAACATAATACCTGAATGTGCCATTTCTCCACCTCACTACTATGCATGTGTGGTTATGATAAAACTTATTAATTTTCGTACTTGACATTTACTCAACTTGCGGTGGCGTCGAAATGAAAATTAACCCGGAGGGATTGGTAGTTTCATTACCCGGGATTTCAGTTGTCTCAACAAATAAGGAGTTCCGCGAATTTTCTCCTCTTTTCATTTCCGGATTAATTTCCTCTTGGATGTTGATAATGGGCGACGGCAGCGGTTTTCAGCGAAAACTGTCTGTACAGCACTTAATTTTATTTCCGGTCATAAACTTGACCACCAACTGACCATTGACCTTTCATTATCATCATTTCCACAATTCTAAGCTCAATGGCGACGTTTTTTTTCGAAGGGTCAACGCCAACCCGGAACTTTAGTTCGACTGTCGTTCGTTCCCGTCGTCTCCAATCCACTTTCCCCTGGGGAAATCTGGAAACTTTTGGCTTTAGACTTCTGGATGATTAGTAAACGTTAAAACAAGGACGAGGGACGTCGACCTTTTGTTTTTGTTTGCAGTGGAAAAAAAGCGCACAAGTTTAAATTGGTGAAAATTGATCCACCACAACTGTTTAATTAATATTTTTTTTTAATCACGTTTTTGAAGGTCACTCTACCCATTGGTGCTTTGATTTCGCAGTCTGAAATTTTGCAGACATAATCAAAGGTTGTTAAATAATTGTTGACGTCTCAGGGTGTTGTGTTTACTCATTTAATCCTTCCGGTAATCAAATCTGGCATCATCTTGTCTCGGCGAATGTTTTCCTTTGGCAGACGCAATTAAATTCGAATTCTGCCGCGCGACGCTTTATTCGTAGGAGACATAGAAAGTTGTCCCCGGATTCTGGCAAATTTTGGGAAAAAAGTTGAATCATTAACTCCACGGGATGCGACTTTTCTTTCATCTTTCCTCTCCTTCCAGATCATATTTCAATTCCTAAAACACTGTTTTAGCCACCATTTTTCTCCTATTTTTAGGAATGTCAGAGGTACTTTTCCGGATGTTCATATAATTTCCCTTTTATCTTTGTGTCGTTTCCAGGTGAAGCGTAACCTTTTTTGTACCCTACCTCCTTCAAGGCCTGGATATAAAACGGCGTATCACATGAGGATGACGAGTTCACCCCAGAACTTCCAATAACTTTTTCGTCACTGGGTTTGAAAACTTGCGGGAAAACAAAATGAATTTCCGAGAAATGACGAATGCAGAGCAGCTACTCTTGGCTTCGGTAGGGATCGGTACCCTCTTCCTCACGGCCCTCATTGTCATCTGCATCATTTGGAACCGGTGTTGGATTCATCAGTACATTTGGAAAGATGGTAAGTGTTTGAATAATAATATTCAGAAAGGGAGAAAATTATTTTGAAAATATGTAGCGGAAGTGTGGAACCAGCGAGAAAAAGTGGGAATTAAAATAAATATCGATAGAAAGTGCGAAATTTTTGAGAGTGAGAATATTTGAAAATATTAGAGAAAAAGTGGAACTTTTATGAAAATATTTCATAAAAGTGGGAATTTTTTGAAAATATTCCATAAAAGTTGGAAATTCTTGAAACTTATTCCATAAAAGTGGAAAAATATTGAAAATATTCCAGAAGAGTCGGAAATTTTTGAACATCTTCCTGAAAAGTGGGAATTTTTTTGTGAATTATAGTGAGAAACTAGTAAAATTTTGAAAAAAAAACTGAGAAAAAGTGGTTGAATTTGAATTTTCATAATTTCTCCCACCAACAGTTAAAAAGAAGAAAGGAATGGACGACATCATTTGCATTCGCTATCCCCCGGATATTTACCCCTCTTCCGTTGGAATTTACCGCGAAAGTAAGTCCATGAACGATCAAGTGGTTAAAAACGCGGCAGACATTAACCGAGTATTTTGAAATTAATTGAAAATTCGGCGCTGCTTCTTTCCAGACATTCTCCGCAGTTCTCCGGAAGACGAAATTGCCCGAATCTTCTCTTCCCCAGTCAAGCGTGACTCTACTTATAGTTCTATGTCTGAGAATAGTAACAGTGCTTCTGTGTATGAACTTGGGAATTCCCCACGTCACAGTTCGGCCACTGGGTCACCGGTGACCGGTACCCCTGACTCCCCTGACTCCACATCCCACCTAATTCAAACCACCGTGACCTCTATGCCCTCAAGAATAGCTGACAAAGGGCTCCGCCACCACCACAACCAGCTAGCAGCATCCAACAACAATTCAGTCCTCCCCGAAGAGCTCGCTGAGGGAGGCCACGCTGGTCAGGCTGGAATAGTTGGGAAGGTCATGGAAGGTCAACTCAATACCCTCCAAGAGGATCACCGTCAACCTTTTTTTACCTTCGGACTCAAATACGAACAGGGGACGGGAGCCATCAACGTAGAATTCCTGGTAAGTTCGCACTTTTTAAAATTGGCAGCGTTTTATTAGGAAAGGTGCTGGAAGAAGGTGATAAGTTATCATTGGGAAATGCACCACTTGCATCCATATTTTGGGCCTTTTTGCCTTTGTTTGATTTGGGGCGGTATTGTTAGGATTTCCCCCTTTGTTTTGGATTTTCCTGTCGAAGTGGCCATCGCAGCGGCGACCATGCAACAGTGTTTGATGTTGATAAGGACGTGACGTGTCATGACACTGAAAGTTGATAAGTTCGGAATTCTATAGGGCATTCTTTATCAGTCAACGAGCATGATAAGAAGATCAGTCGTTTTAAACCTCCCTCAAACTCGCAGGTGAACGACAACTGTGATGTGGCTCCTTTTTATCAAAATTTGGTTAAAAACGCATTAATTTCTTTGCAAAAAAAAGTTGACAAGAATTAACCTAACCGTCGTAGAAGCCTACGTGTATCAGTTTGTGACTCCTCAAGATTCTTTGTAACTTTCGTGTTTTTTCATGTCCGTTAGTGAAATTTGAATAAAAAGTTACCCTAGGGATAGTGACAATGAAGGAGAAGTTGAAATGCAATTTTTCGTTTGCCGGATGTGGGTTCCTAGGAATTTACCACGCGGGAGTGACGACGTGCCTCAAGAAGTATGTGCCCCACCTGGTTGCGGAGAAGGTGTCAGGCGCAAGCGCCGGGGCCATAGCAGCCTTGCTCCTCCTCGCGGACATCCCATTTGATAAGAGCCTGGAAGTGTTGCTCAAAGTGGCCAACGCAGCCCGGACCAAGACTCTCGGACCATTCAGTCCAAGTTTCAACCTTGGGAAGTTGCTCGGCGACGTGCTGGAGAAAATTCTCCCGGAAGACGTCCACCGCCGTGTGGATGGGAAGTTGCACATCTCCATGACACGCGTCCACGACCGCCAGAACGTCATCATTTCCAGCTACAATTCCCGCCAAGAGGTCAAGGATGCAATTCTTTGTGCGACCTTCATCCCATTTTTTTCTGGACTTGTCCCTCCAGCATTCCGGGGGACCCGTTACATGGATGGGGGGTTCACGGACAATTGCCCACTCGTGAACGAGTTCACGGTGACTGTTAGCCCATATGCTGGGGAGAGTGACATCTGTCCCATAGATGGGCAGCTCAGTCCCTTGGTCCTCAACGTCAAGAACACCTCCTTTGAAATTTCCACCAAAAATATCTTTCGGCTCTCTGGCACTTTTTTTCCACCCGGTCCGGCCCTGTTTTATGAAATTTGTCAACAGGGCTTTGACGACGCGCTCCGATTCCTTGCACGAAGAGATCTGATTGGCTGCTCGGATTGTCTGACCGCTCCACCCCACGAGCCGGAGACACTGTCACCATTCGTTGATTCCCGCCTATGGGACATGACAACCAAGAACTTTGATCGGATCATGTCTGACAACGCCTCCTGTCACCACTGCGAGCGGCAGAAGAGTGAGGCCCTGGAAGCGACGTTGCCAGATCCGGTCGTCAAGGTTTTCCAGGACGACATTGACTCCGGGAAGAGGGGCGTCGTCAATTGGCTTTACTCGTATAGGGGTGTCAAGATCCTATCCGTCATGGCCTTACCTTGGGCCCTCTCAGCTGACTTGGTCGTGGCCACGGGTCAAAAGTTGATTGACACTGCGCCAGCCCTTTTAAATCCACCGCTCCGACTTCGGTCGCCTCGAGTCTCCATGATTCCGTTCCTGGACGAAAAGGGATTCCGGGCTACGCGCTACTTGCGAGAAAACTTGTGGAGGGGACGGAAAATTCAAACTGGAGGCGCAGGCGCAGAAACGGGCTCGCCGGTGTACGTCATTGAGCCAGATGAGGAGGAGGGGAATGAGTTCAGGGAAGTAGCCGAGGGGCTGGACCGGGTTGACATTGTGGAGGAATACCAAGATGGATTTAATACCTCGAGAGGGTCAAGCGGACGAAGGTCAATTGGGTTCGTTGACCCTTCGGATGGGTCACTTTATCACGCCTTGGAAATAACACTGGAAACTGAGCAAACGGCGTTCGAGAGTTTGCTTCGGGGTAACTCGACACCTGATACGATCGTTTCTTTTTACGACTAACTAATTAATTAAGTTTAAATATATTTATTAGAATATTAAACATAAAAATTGTGAGCGTGTTTTTCAATCTACATAGTACGCATAAAAATGTAGTCACTTATAATTCATCGACCCAAACTTTGTCGTCGCCGTTGTAAATTTTGAGTTATAATAAAACCTCCAATTTTAAAAGATGGATGAAGCGATAAATCTGAAATGCCGAAAAACAATTACAAAAAGGAAAGTTTACGTAAATCCCAAGATCGCTTGATTTTTTTGAAGTGGAAATTCGTAGATAAGGACAAGTGAGCACACGTGCGGTGCCTTACAATTGACCAACTTTTGAAACAAAATGGGTTGGTCACAAGATTTATGACTATTTGTGGTAGTCCGATAGAACATCGAGTGGGAGTGTCATGTCACCGAATTTCCGAGGAACAAATAATGTGGGAAGAACAACAGAGGCTGCGAACAGGTCATGTGTGTCATGGCTATCTGCCTTAACTTATGGGATGATAAGACCAACACTAACTCAGCGCGTCCTTCTTTTTTTTCCATGATTGCAATTTAATTGCGACTCGAGTGTAATTGAATGACGACGTTTTGCTGATTTTACAAATGTGATGATGATTAAGGAACTCAGTCATAAAACGACAAGAACCCCAATTCCAGTTCACTTCCTCCAAGTTTGCAAAACATTTCCAGCAGAGTTCAGTCACTTTCTGAATCACGCGGAAGTGCAACGTGCCCCTTTTGCCTTGCGTTTACATTTTTCTATTTATATTTGAAAGAAAGCAATATGACACTTGACCTTTCCAAGCTCAATTTTTCCTTTGCGGGAAGTGGATTCCTGGGAATCTACCACGTTGGAGTGGCCGCCTGCCTCCGTCGTTACGTTCCCCACCTCCTCTCGACAGTTTCCGGAGCTAGCGCCGGGGCACTGGCGAGTTCCTGCCTGGTTGCAGAAGTACCCATAAGCGACGCTGCAGCCATATGGATCTCCGTCTGCGTTTCGACTCGGAACAAAGTAATCGGCGCCCTAAGCCCGTCCAGCGATGTCGCCGGGATAATCCGCTACCACCTCGAGCGATGTGTCCCAGCTGATGCCCACCTCCGGGTGAGCGGTCGCGTCCACATTTCTCTGACCCGCCTCCGGGACATGAAGAACGTCGTCGTGTCGAACTTTGAGTCCCGGGCAGAATTGATCGATGCCCTGCTCTGTGCCGTCACTATTCCTTTCTTTGTTGGCTTTATCCCACCGCTCTTCCGTGGCGAGCGGTACATGGATGGTGGATTCTCAGACAATTTGCTCATAAGGAACGAGCACACAGTCACCGTTAGTCCGTTCTGTGGGGAGGCGGACATTTGTCCGCGGGACGATCCATCCAGGTACTCCTGGCTCGTTCTGACCTACAACAACACGTCGCTGGAACTCTCCACCCAGAACATGATCAGGCTACGTCATGCCTTCGTTCCACCCAGAGCAAAACGACTTGCTCAGATATGTCAAGAAGGCTATCAGGATGCACTGCGATGGCTAGTGGGACGGGGCCTTGTGGGGTGTCACGCATGTCTCGTTTTACCGGCTGACCGTGCCTTGCTGAGTGACCATGCGCAGGAGGAGGAAGACTCGGAACCAGAGGATGACCAAGAATTGGCCAAGATTTGTGCCGAGTGTGAGTCGCTCAAGGAATCGCTGGCTGGGACGGAAACGCTGCCGGAATCCATTCACAAAACTTTTTGCGAAGCGATCCGAACTGGAGATAAGCGGAGCGAGTGGCAGAAACGGATTGGGGAGTACAGGATTGTGAAGGTCATGGCAGTAGCGACGCTGCCCGTGGCGCTCTACATAGACCTCCTACGGGCGACAAGTGCCAAATTGATGAGCGTATCAAATCTCATCAGACCCCATCTAAGTGTACCCAAAATCCTGATACCGCATTTGGCAGCCATCCAGGAAGCGCTCATCCCTTTGTCTTGAATAGGCTAACCCTATTTTTTTTTTAAATTTTGTGGCTCTTTTAAAAGCTGTAGAAATCGCTGAATTATTTTACACGATTGTTATTTTACAATTTTGTGATTTATTTATTTCGTAATTTATTAACTTTATAACAAAAAAAAAACAGAATGTAAATTCGTAAATTTTTGGAAATAAAAATGAAAGAAAAAATTCAAATTTTCGTTGTTTTCCGCAGTGAATGGAAACTTTCCGAATGGTTAATTTTGCGTTCTGGTGACTTTTGGAATACGATGGGAGTTGGGATCGATAGACTGAGAAATTAGGTTGATGTTTAATGTTTTTCGTTTCTGATTGGTTATTTTTCAGGAAGCGAGGAACCTACCGTGGCGGGACTACCTGAATCAACCCTCCGATGTTTTCTTTACTCTTGAAATTGAGCCGAGGAAATTAAGTACACGGAAGACGAGCCTGGGCGGTGGTTATGTCAAAACGGAGATGATGCGCTATCGATTTGTTACAAAAACACTTCGGAAGGCCAATGACATTTGTGATTTTAGTGAAAAGTTCCTGGCTCAACTCTCAAAGGCCAATTTAAAGGTAACGACAACAATAATTCACCTTTCTTTGAAAAAAAACGGTTTCTGTTTTTCGTATTATCTCTTTTCCTTAAAAAAACAGAAGAATGACAAGATTTCGCCGTTTTACCCAGTTTTTCCCAAGAATTTGTAAAATTTCGTGACATTTTGTAAAATTTCTGAGCGAAATTTATCTCCCTCCTGCGTTTGTCTCCATCCAGAAAGTAGTTAATCATGTCACAAAAAGTGCAATTTGGACATTGCACTTTTGTTGCAAATTGTTACTCACTGCTGATAGTGAGGGCATAATTGGCTCCAAATCAGTAAACAACAACACAGGACGCCTGAACTTTGATATTTGAGCAAATAATTGCAAATGCGTGCAAAATTGAGGTTATTCAGTTTTAATAGTCAATTAAAATGGGGTGGGAAAGTAAATCCAGCGTAGGAGGCTTGAGTTTTCAGCGTCTTTTGATCTTGAACGCCTAACTTTAACAACACTGTTATTATGTAACGCCCGGGGATTGAGGAATAAAACCCGGGCGGCAGATTCTAATTGGAATTTTGCAAATCAACAGCTCACGTTTCAAAGTACAAAGCAGCAAGCCAAAGTGTTGGAAGCTTTAAATTACCAAACGACGCTACAATTTTGTGCACGTCTTCAATGGTACTTTCTATGCAAAACTTTTTATCAGATTTGAAAGAGAGTTTTAATACTATTAAACATTAATTAATAATATTTTCTACTCGTGGAAGGATTCGCGTCATTTACAGCAAGCCTTGTTGTGACGAGGCGCTTGCGTTTTGCTTTCTTTATGTACGCGCACTACGTGCATTGGCACGTGCATTGCCTGAGTGGTCATATCTTTGGCACCAGAAGGGAACGTTCTTGGAAGTACAACCTTCTTCAACCCGTTGCTGCACATTCTTCAATGCATTCTGTCGGTGGGCAGATATCCGGACGCGTGATTGCCGATGGTAATGTGCTCGGCACTCGTCTATGTCGTAATATCCATATTTTCCATTATTAACCACGAATCTACGAAGTGGAGAAAGTGGTTTATGGAATTTATAAAATCAGTAGAAACTGCATAGAAAACCACGAATCGAGGGACATTTAGACTGATTAGCATAATCAGAGTTGTCAAAATCACAACATTTTTCATTAAATCACATCACAGTGTGATTTAATGTGATTTAGGTGATACAGGTGATTTAATGTGATTATATGTGATCATTATCAGCTGGTACCGTGATTAACGCATCATCACACCAGCCCCATTTAATCACATCACAGTGTGATTTAATGTGATTTAGGTGATAAATGTGATTTTGGTGATGAAATGTGAAATATCAGACTTTCTGCTCCCACCTCTTATCACTATCACCACTTGTTGTATTTCACTTCTGAGTTTCCCTCATTTTGTCATTTCCTTTTAGTGTACCATCTAAATACCTGAATGAAAATGAAGCGATGAGCAGAAAGTCGAGCAGATGAAAGTTAACTTTGCTTCAAAGTTTTTTTATTTGATTTTAATCTAACCAAGGAAATCTATCTACTGTAAATTTGAGTGTGTTCCCGGGTCTTCTTTTCCACAATGTCTCACTTGGCACAAGAGTTGGAAGTTAAAGGAAGACAA
>JAQIWD010001524.1:0-12097 GCA_034694825.1 Anurida granaria | reverse complement strand
CTCAAGACGTCTCACCTCTTAAAAACTAGTCTAAAATCTTACAATAATAACGGCAGTCAAACTCTAAAAGCGACATATAATATTAAATTTGCCAATTTGCCGTTCAGTCTTCTAAATATTCTTGCCCCTGCTCCAAACCCATCAACTACTAACGTAACGTAACAAGTTACCTGAAATTCTATGGAGCAAAGGATCTTACTCAAATCCTCATTACAATGCTCACTGCCCTTTCGCAAATTCAAGTTTAGAATTTTCAATTTTAAAACATTTTTTTTCAAACATTAAAAACATCCTCCTTTCTCTTCAGGGAAATATTCACGAAATAGAAGCATTTACATCCATTGCCTGCATCAAGTATCCATTGCAAATTTCATTCTTGTCAAACATCAACAAATTCTCGTAGATTCAGCATTCATCATCCATCACGTTTTTGATGAAATCGCATTTCGAATGTGGGAAAACCTGAAAAAAAATTAATTCAACGCATCAATCTATCCGTCAAATCAACCCCCTCTCTCATGGACATCCCTGAAATCCGCAATAGTGCCAAGGATCATCTGCAAGCTGTCTCGGAGTGACGACCTGATTACCGACCACCATCAATATTTCAAAATTTTCCAGCGTTCTCCCATCGTTCGTTTTCCGCGCTGTCAATTAACGCTAAAACCCTACTACAACTTTCTTTGAATCGCTGGTAGACGCCATTTTATTCCTACTTTCACTCTTTGTCCATGCCATGATATTAGACGTTTTAAAAACTAGGAAGGATGAGTCAGCGTTAGCGTCATTCGTTATCATGACGCGACGTGAGAGTGAATACTTGTTTCTGATTGGTAATTTTTTGACTATGCATTAATATTCCCTTTCCAAAAAGTGGCTTGGGTTTGGGTATAGTCTTGGTATAAGGTAGAAAGTAGAAGTGTATGAGGTTACCGTGAGCTCGGCTGCCAGTTGAACTTTTTTTGAAAAAGAAACCCCCCTCCCCATAAGCTAGTTGAATATTTGAGAGGACATATCAGATCGAGTGTAGAAGTGAAAAGGGGAAGAGTGGTTCGTTGTTTGCTCCTCTCTCTCTGTTATTTTTTAGATCCTTCCTTGGACTTACAATTTACAAACCCAAATTCATCTTTTAAGTTCCATTAAACAAGACAAGGAAAGTGTGTCATCCACCAGTTACATTCATCAGTTTATCCAGATTTCTACGTTCTACGTAAGTACCAAACAATACTATATTTTCAACTCTGTAGATCAATTTTAAATCTCTAATATTAAGTATAGCCAAGTAGTCCAGTAAGGCTAGTAAAAGTGGACTCGTCTCATACGATAGCATGTGGAAATAATATGGCCGTGAGGGGTGTTGGGTTGTAGCTTGTCTCAGAACTGCGTACTTTGGCTTTGGCACTTTCTAGAACTTTACTTTGTAAAAGTGGCTGGCGTTGTTGGTTGAGGAAAAAATCGATGGGATGATGAGGTACAGTGAGGTCGCTAAGCTCCGCCTCGCCCTCAAAAATACCAACAAGGAACGAACGAACGAACGGCGTAGTAATGGAACAAAGAAAGATTTCATACCACCACCCCCTAGCATTAAGAGATCTCCTTACTATAACGAATTCCTCTTGTGTTCTCAAAATCAGATTTCATTGTTCTCTAGTCGAGGGCGAACTATATAGTTGGAAGAACTAAATAACTAAGCGATGAATTTAATTATGCATACTGACTCATTCCATAGGTTTGGTTCTTTACTGGGCTTGGTTGGGTTGACGAGGAGGAAAATGATTTGCTCGTGGAAAGGCGACGACGCCGTGACGTAGTAGTAATAGTAATGGCTGACATATGCTATGTACCAGTATACTTAGTTTTTTTTTCTAGTGCCACTGCCACTTTAGATCTCCAATAGAGTTTAGCTTTCCATTTCATTTTCAACTAGATTGGTCATTTTTTTTAACCTGAAAGGAAAAGGGAGTGAGTGGTTGACTGATTTTTTACCTTTTTCTTCTGGCTTTATAGATATTTTACTGTGTTATCCGTATATGTCCGACCACGGCCACCGTACCATGATGATGAGGAATACGAGAACGAGAACAAAGTCAGCCTCTGAACGACCAGAGTTAAACCCAAGGCGTGTGATTGCTGCGAATTTAAGAAGGACGCCAGATTTATCTGGACTGACGAGACAAGAGCGGGAGGCATTCTATGCTGGTGCCAAGTTCGATTCTGTTCCAAAACAAGCTGTGATTCCAATTCCACCAATGAAATGGATCATGCAGGAGGGCCCACGATCTCTATCTTCGCCAAGCTCACCAATTACAGTATCTGGGAAAGCAAGTAGCTGCCCAAGCCCATTGCACCCAATCAAGTTGGACGTCGAGTCTCTCTTTGGTACAAAAAAGTCCGTATCGACTGAATTTGGTGATAGTGAGTTGGGACGATTGCTAAAATCGGCCTCCGTCCCTGACCGAGTGATGATGGAAAAGCCGTCTCCAGAACGACCTCGTCACAATGGAATCTCTGCTGGTGTGAGTATTAGAAGGGACAGTTCCGCGTCTGCCACCTCTCATGTGGCTAGTGAGGTAGAGTCATCAAATGTTGTTGCCCAGCAACAAACTCCAGCTCCCCAGGTTCTCAAGACTCTGTCAGTATCATCGAGTCCAGCAACCCTGGAGCCAATGCAGAAGAAGGTTTCTGGGATAAGTGGCCAGGATCTCATGGAATTGCTCAAATCAGAGTCTCCGCGCCAAACAAGTCACCACCGATCGACTCCGGTTAGCAAATTAGGTTCGTCCCGCTGTCAGTTTGAAGTTGATTATCACGATGATGACTCTCATCAGTACAACAAAGATATTACGAACCATCTCAAGTCCATCCTCAAAGTCTCCATAACTGCATAGAGTACCACTCTGGATGAAAATCAATTTCTTCCTCTTCATGGACTACCAATCACAACCACAGTATCATAATTTTGAACGGAAAATGGACACGGAACTAATACCTACCGAACCGACGCAAAGCGTAAATTTTACTTAGGCAACTCTACTCTTCAAATTTTTTTTGCAATGATTTTTACTTGGAATTCGGTCTCAGAATCTAATTCAAAAAATTGGTGTTATGAGTTCACAAAGTCTTTTCAAAGGACGCCAACTCTTTTATAAATTTCAAAGTTTTTGGTCATTTATTGTTCTCAATTGGAATTTAATTAATAATTTTAAGCTCCCTTTGCCCCTCCATCTATCATACATCAATAATTACTCCACTCAGATTTTTAAGGAAGGAATTGAGTTTTTTTTTCTAGATTGACAAAAGCACGTCTTCCCTAAGAATGAAACTTTGTAAAGCAATGAATTAGTTTGGTCAGAAAGAAGGGACACTATTATCGCTGCTAATCGTTTAGTTTGTAAGTCTACGCGCCCCCGCTCTAGTTTTAAGTATAATAACGTTGAAAAGGAAACAAGGGATTTAGGAACGAAGTTTAAGTGGTAATACACTTGGTCTAATGGAATCGTTGCCTGTACAGGAATATTGGTAATGGAATGAATTTCAAATTTGTTAAAAAAGAGGGTAACACCATAAGTATCGAAAAGTTGTAGATGCCTGTCAGGTGTTAAGTTATTGAGGGAAAACTGGAACTATACGTGTTAGTTTCCGATTGTAAAGAAAAAAGGAATGACCGAAGGTATACGAATTAGGCATTGAAGGGGATTCGGTTGGAGTTTAATAACATGGAACAGTGACTATCAGGAAAAGATTGTCATGCATATTATGCAACTAGTTTAAGTGAATATCTCTATAATTTTTTTTTGTGTGAGGGTCGGGCAGAAATGGAATCGCTAACCAGCGATTTCCATGAAAGGGATACCCAGGAGAGGTTTTTCAGGATTTCGGGTCGACATCGACTAGTTGTACATAGATAAGTTGTACAAGATCAAAGACTTAAAATCTCTCCTTATTACTGTGTTACTGATGTGTAAATCCAGTCCCAAGTCTACTCTATAAGTTTAATTGTTAGGATTCTTCCGGAATATATTGTTAAAAGACCCGAGTTACGCACCGCCAGATCGTCAGTGAAACTACTTACTTTCTAGTCCTGCAATTTCTAATTCATTTTAATGTTTTTGGTTCCAGAACAAGTCATTCCTTTTTATAAATGCTGAGGCCACGACTGATTCATACATTCAAAATGGCTTTAGCATTTTATTTACAACATTATAACAACAATGGCGAAATTAATGTGGGGAGATGCATTCGCAGTATTCTCACTCATTCTTTCGTCCTTCTTTTTAGTACAAAGAGAATGAACCTAGAAATAGTTAAAGAATAATTGGCACTACTTTCATTTTTATTAGGAAAAAAATTGTTTAACAATCACCTTATATACCCGCCGCGCCTGACAGAAAGTAATGGTTTACTGTGATAACTCCAAACTCATCAGTCAAAACTTTTTTATTGGTGGAAAGACATTAACTAGATGTTAAGACCAAGTCACTTATTGATTATCATAAGCCGTTTGTGTCTTTAAGTTGCCAAAAACCACGTGCCCCGCCCATTCTCTTCTTTTCATTTTAAGTATTATTAATTGGAGTAAGGTTTTAGAGTCAGAACCATTGGTTAAGAAATTTAAGGTAAATGGTGAGAGCAATCTGTCCAGTCCTTGCATTTAGAAAGCATTGAGTTTTAAACGTCTTTAACAAAATCTCAAAGTTTTAAATTCAAATTCCCGTATCTTCAGTCTGAATTAAAACCCTCTCTTAAAGTGTACAATTACAATAATACTGTTTGCTCTTGTAACATTTTCTAAAGCTTTAAAATTGCATGGTCCGGACTATTTCGAATTAAATAAGTGTAAAAAGAGCCATTCCCATTTTAATTTAAATTGGAAAAAATCAATTTGAATTTCCATAGGCCTTACCCTATTTTTAGTTTTAGACAGTTTAAATTTACTCCAATTTGACGGCCAATTATAAAGCTTCAAAAATTTTTAAACTTTCCAAACACTTCTTTACTTATACCAATTCCCAGCAACCTAAATTTTTAATCATTAATGATTCGTGTACCAAATTGAGCCGAATTAGTGGCAAGTTTATTTTTCACGTGTGCTTTCTAATCAGAGAAATTTGAGGTAGGCAAAATTGAATTGAAGGCAAGTGTTAAAACTTTGATGGCCTTTTTGAAGGGAGTTGTTTAATTGTTGTGAACGTTTTAAAAACTAATTCGCACAAGTCCTTTATTTAAAGGATCCATTCAATGCACAATTAATTGGATTAGGGATTTAAGAAGGAGGAAGAAGAGAGTATAGTTTGTGATGATGATAAAACATGTTTTAACCATTCTCGTCCTTATGTACTTTATAAGATACAAATTTTCAAAATTTACAATCAATTGGCACACTCACTTTGACACTTGACGTCAACCAAATTTTGATTCGGACCTTATTAGCTTAGCTACCTATCTATTACTATAAGCAAATCACATGTTTTCCTTCAAACTCAATCAATAACCACGCACGAGCTAAAACAAAGTATTAGCTAAGATTAAGTGCAAACAGGGAAATATGATATGGTTAGTAACGTCTGAGTACTTAAAGCTTAAAATGTTAAGTTCAAATCATTGGCCGTAAACGTTTGTTTTGTTTTTGTAAAATACTAATTGCCATTTTAAAGACTGAAAAACTTAACTGGTGATACAAAGTTGGTAAAAGGGATTTTGCAACCTGTTTTGTATGAATCGTCCTTTAGAACTTATGTATCAACGGTGAAGTTACCTAACAAAATGGCAATTTTTAAACAAAATTTTAATTTATAAATCTAAAATCATAAATGTTTTTTTTTAATTTTTGAAAATTCTCAACAGACGGATATGAGTACAAAAATTGATTATTTCCCTGTTACTGCTACCTTGGGTAATGAAAGAGACAAAAGAATACCTCGTTCTAGGGTCTAAAGTTAACTAACCTAACAAATACAAATTTTTCTCCAATTTTTCGTATTGTCTTTCAAGGAAAGGTCAAAGGGTGCATCTACATTTGAATTACTGTGACAAAACTTTAAGCTGCTCTGAACAAGAGAGGGGGAATTGTAATGGGAATATTTTTAACTATAGTGACAGGAACTGTGTGCAGGATCTCTTTTGAAAATAGTTTAAATTTAATTGTTGGGCCAAACCTGCAATAATTCCTGGCTCAACAATCGACTGACCTTCTGACCACGTTTTCTGTCATTGAAAATATTCTTGTTGGAATCGTTTTATTTGTGAATTGAGGCTAGGCCTATTGAGGAAAACGAAAAGCATAATTGGGACCTTCATTCATTCAAAATTTAAACCGTTTAAATTAAAAATTTGCAAAGACTCGACATGTTTTCTGTTAAGTAAACCAAAATAAGTTACCGCTCTACTGCAAATTCTTGCAAAAGGCAGAAGCTTACCAAAAAAAATCATTCTAGTGTTAATCATCATTCTATTGAGTTTAGGAAAAATCATAAAAATTGGTAGCATGAAGGCTGGATTGGGTACTAGAGAATAATGGGAAATTTGTTTTTTTTATAGTCACAATCCAACGATGTTGAATTAATGGGGGATATCTACTAATTGGCTATTTAGAATTGAGGCTAAGAATTGTGTAGATTCTGTAAAAGTCAGATGACATATCAATATGCGAGCGTAATGAAAATGCACAAGTTTTACTATTAATGTTATTCGTTATCTAACAAAAATTACCTCAAAATGTTACTTCCCGGCTTTGCTAAATCAACTCTCGTTTTCTTTTAAATGTTGTCATCAATTACTAATTATCATTCGTATTTCAACTTAATTAAGGCCAGAGGAGTGCAATACCAAAGTAACATTTTTTTTCGTTATAACAAGAATCATTCGAGGAAACCCATTTGTTAGAAATTAATCAATTCGGCCTTGTATGATTAATTCCACCTAAATTTGTTACCATTAATTGTTGGAGTTGTACCACTAGCAGGGGGACCAACGACAAATTCATCTCCGTTTTCGGGTATTACTCCTGGAAATCCAGTTTGTGTGTCCTGTTTTAATGGAAAAAGTGCAACAAAAACAAGAAGCATCAGCTTATGAAACGCAACAAATTGTCACCACCTACCTCTGAATGAAAACGCAACAATTAGAAATCTTTCAAGAAACGAAACAATAAAGCGAGAGTCAGCAAGGAGGTGATGAGTGACATCAGTAATCGCTGAATCGCTGGAATATCGTCGGATATTACTGTACTTGCGCAGAATCGAATCGTTTCAGTTCATGACATGCTACAGCATTCAGTTTTTTAGTTCCACTACTACGTAGAAAGAGTGTTAAATTTCCAAATGCATGTTGTTTACAAAAATAATTATAATTTGAATCAGATTTCTATCCTGTACAAACTCTTTGATTAGGCAGTTTATTCCGTATTATTACTATTATTACTATCGTTATTACTGGAAAAAAAATTGGACAATTGGCGTAAACATGAAAATAATAACTTTGATTTCTTGATTCGGCCCAAAATATTTGACCTCAAACACGTCAAGTGTTTTTTTTTTATTGATTATGGTTCGAGGTTGAAGTGTTTGTGATGACATCAACCAAGTCACGGAAAGCTGATGAGTAGAATTCACTGGGAGCGATGGACAGGATTTCTGATTTGATAACTTGGGCGTATTGATGTATCAATTCAATTGTCTGTTGGATGACATCACTACTCAATATTTCCCCATGGATCTGGAAAATACAAGGACAGAGTATGAGTTTATTTACCTTTGCCATTCTCATATTCTGCCATCATACTAGAATTCCCCAATAATAATAGGCGGTCTATGGACTTACAAAGGAAAGTTCAGAGGTCAAGCTGGGATAGTCCTTGTGATAATTACGGAACTGGAAGACATCATACGCGTTCGGATGGAGCTGCTGATAAAGAATCCCCGGAAGTGATGTCAATAGAAATGGAGAGATCATGGAGTCCTCTTCCATTCCATTGCAAAGGTCATCCAATTCGTTTACCGTTTTTAGGAACAGAGTTAAATTCGTCACAAGCTTCATTATATTCGATGCTGAGAGCAAAGTACGTGGAAGTACATTGAGGACAGCGTAGCATCCACCAGTAAAGTATCCTGACGCTTTTACGTTGTACGCTGCCCAGTCATTTGGAGTTGCCTGGGGAAACGGTATAAATGGAGTCCAGACTTGAGGGTCAACGAGTCGGGTAGAGAATCCGGCTGAAGTGAAGTCCTCAACCCCGCGCGTAATGGACAGGATGACCTGACTCCGCCTTGCTCTTTCTGCGAAGAAAATCGCTTTGACAGCAAAGTAGTCTCCCACTAGGGCAGCATATTTGTTTCCTAGGTTCATTTCTTGGTGGATTTGAGCCGGGAGGTGGGACCTGGAGGGTTCAGATGGGATGTCAAGGACCGTGTGGTGGACGTCAGATGAAAACATTCCGGAATCGGCAGCATTAGCTATGAAATCCAGTTGGGACTGAAAATTCTCATTCTCCTTTGTTCTTTTAGTCGTGACGAGACTCCGCCCCAAAATGGTCACCCAGTTGTGGTAAGTCAACTTTTCTTCAGAGTCCAAGTTTTTGATTTCTCTGTGCAGGAACATAAAGAAACAAAGAGGGTTTTTGCAATGATACTTTGGCAATTATCTCGGAAGTTAACTTTGTACCTCTGGATAATGTAGCGAACAGGATGAGAGGATTGGAGGATTGCCTGCGTCTTGTCGCCAAGCTCCAACGATCTAGAAACCCTGCCCACTTCCGTTGTCCGACCAATGAGATACTGGACATGGGGGAACGTTGATTTGAGTCCATCTCGTGCCTTCACACGATCCAAAATCTTTCCAATCTGATGGCGTCTTTTGTCACTTCCAGCTGAGGATCCTTTTGAAAATTTAGCAATTTGACAGAATTGATTCCTCGGGAAGTGAATGCTCAGCTGCGATTGGAATCGCAACATTCTGCAAGCCCTCCCAAAATATTTGAATAGAAATCCTCAAAGGAAGGAAAGGAAGTAGACACTCAAATGAACCCAGGAAAAGGCAGATGATGAGGTAAGAAGACTAAGACCAAGACTTGTATTCCATTGCCTTAAGTAAGGTTATTATTCAAGGGAGCCTAAAAGTTATAAGAATTGAATCGTTAAAAACTGAGATAAGGAAGAATGTTTCCATCCACAATGACAAAGATTCCCTTCCCATCGAGTAATCCAAAAATTGTTCCTTTAACTCGTTTAACCAAACTTACTTTGCACTTCGTAAGCATTATTGCATAACCACTTTTTGGTTTATTCGAGTGGATAAATTAAGTAAATTTACAAATACCTCATGCGCATCCACATAAACGCCTGCTCGTACTTCAAGAACAGTTTGACAGCAAAACAATACAAATGACAAGGAAATTTGGAAGATTCCGTATCTTCTAAATCTGGAAGAAGGAAAAAGTTTGTTATAAGTTAAGGAATTAAATTATGGATAAGTAAGTCTCCTCGTCCCAGCGATTAGGTACAACACATTGTACATGCTTAGTTTTTTCTAAATGAGCAACTGATTATTTGGTCCACTTTTACAATCGTAACACCTAAGTTTGACCTGGACAGGCTTCAATGAGATTCCACAGCTTTTTCATGAGCTCTGGTTTATCTTCCAAGGGGCTATGCTCATCAATGAGAGAAAGCAACTTAAATCTCAATTCCAGCAGCTGGCTAACGTTGTATGACATTGTGTTGCGAATGACGGATTCGTACATTTTCTTCACTTGTATTTTGTACTCCTTTGAATCTGCGGCACTCCCATTGACTACACACAAGCAACAAAATTGAATTATATAGTAAGGATTTGTAATCGGAATATAAAGCTTTGACGAAACTTTATGAACTTACATGGAATGTACCCATCTGCGTCTGGTTCATGGCCACTCTTCAGTTGCGGACATTCGGAATGTTGTGCTATAGCGTAGTTGTTGGGTCGATGCTGCTCCGATTTTGGCTTCACATCAACAGACTCCGGCACCGGCAGTAACGCTTGTGGCAGATCAGCGGCACTGTTCTGCCGTGTGTTACGTTGAGGTTGGCGGTTGGGCGTTGTTGTAGACACGCCGTTCTGAGCCCCTGAGGATCCACTTGAGATTGAAGTTCTCCTGATTATAGTAGGTGTCTTCTTGATGATTCCCTTTGCCCATTTACGGCTTCTACAACGTCTTATGTGCCCTCTCCGGCGTGTAGTTGTGGAGGTAGGCGTCTCAGCTTCAAAATTTCCACTCTGAGCAGTGTCATAATGGGAAGAGTTTGCTGGAATCTCCTTGGAATCCACATCTTCTTTGCTAATCCTATTATCTTCACGTCTTTTGACAATCTCTTAAAGCAAATTAGCAAAAACGTTCTACAGATATTCGTTAAAGAAACCTTGGTAAGTCAGTGAAAATCTGAATTTGAAGATACTTACGGATACAATTTGCCTCAAAGTCGCTGTCCATCTCCCGGTCGATTATTGATTTCGCAACGTCCTTGAGCTCAAGTGCCGTATGTCTACGCTCCTGTAATATTATCAATAAATCAGACGTTGCCAGCTGGTCTTGGCAAGTATCTTAAATCGATGAAAACTACAAAGGAGTTACCCTGTCCTCGTTCGTCTTCATCGGATTATACTCCAGGCAGTTTGCAACGATGAGATTGATATCTTGCAGGAACTGAGTCGCAGAATGATATTTCCCGTCGGTAACTTTGACCAGCATCGTTTCCAAATCCATTGGATGTGTGATCACACTTAGGTAATCAGGGACTTCTTTGGGATCCACTGGTTTGGAAAATTCTTCAAACCTGAAAAGTTAAAACAAAGATTTAGGTTTTTGGACGAAATTCAAAATGTTAAACGACTACTTCACTGCTTACTTCTTGCGACGAAGCAGTTTAAAAATAACCTCACGTAGGAAGGCTCGAAGTTCTCGCATTATCCGTGTTTCAGAACGTTCATTCCATGCCAATTGCTCTGGGTTCAATTTCACCGGTTCTGGAGGAGCAAGTGGAAGCTCTTCTTCTGGAAGAATTTTCTGTGGAACTTTGATCCGAGTAACATTGTGGAAAATTTTCCGGAAAAATGCACACCGTTCCTTGGTAGCTACGGATGAGAGCCGGAGTTGTTTGAAACGTCCTTTGAGTTCGTCTGAAAGTAAACCGTCTTTGCAAAAAGCAATGATGAGAGCCGGGTAAAACGAAATCCTGCTCATTTCTTGGTCAAATACAAGTTGGGCTGCGGGTCCCAGTGACTCCATAAAATGATCAAAATATGGAATATAAATGACGCTTGGATTCTTCTCTCTCTTGACCTCAGAAAAGAAGAGAGCAACTCCGCTTCCGTCTTCTAATGAAATGCTCTTCGTAGACAGGGTCTGAATGGTTAGAATATGGATTGGGACTCCATCCATTGCATACCAGAGAGCGGCGCTAATGGCGTGTTCAAGAATGTCATGGTTGACTCCCATCTCAATCAGCAAAGCTCTCGCAGAAGGTTCAAAAATCAGCTTTGACTTGTACGGAAACAGAAGCTTCACTTGTTCATGGATTTCGTCAACAGCCTTCTTCAAGAGAACATCCAAGGCGGCAGGAAGAGGAAGTGGAGTGAAGAAAGAACTGAAGACGGAACGATCCGACGATCTTCCAATGACCTTCATGGCTTCGTTCCAATCACAAAGCTCGACCTACGTTAGGGGCGGTGAAATATATTGTCAAGGCTCAAAATTGCACGACACGAGTGATGAATAATAAAAATAAATAAATGAATTTACCTTGATCGAGTCGTAATCCAAGAGTAACTTCTGGCTGCTTCGATATATTTGCGGATATCGCCGTCGTAGCGCACAAAGACTGGCTTCAGCACAAAGTAGCTTTATATCTGCCCCACTGTAGCCTACAGTCAGCAACGCAAGTTCGTCCATCATTTGCGCGGACAGCGGAGGGTTCCAAGTTGAAACATTGATTTCAAAAATGTCCCTTCGGGCCTGAGAAGAAGAATCAAATTATTATTGACCCGAAATTCCCTTTTTCCAATTCAAATTCGGAAATGAAGGAAAATAGCGTCACTTACTTGATACGAAGGAAGTAAAAATTGAAAC
>JAQIWD010001523.1:0-12100 GCA_034694825.1 Anurida granaria | reverse complement strand
AATGTCGAATGAGCTAATTTAATTAATTCTGCACGTAAATCACATAAAATTAACAGCAAAACTTACAGTGCTGACCTCTCCTCCTTGGTTTTCCCACAAGCATTCAATGCAAGATGAAGATCGAGTAATCTTTTCGAACCGAAAGCACGGTCACATGGTTGACAAGGTTACTTCTTGAGGTGCTGGATGTCACTGTGCTGGGCAAGGGTGATTTTGGTGGGAAACTGTTGTCCACAGCCCTCTGCGGCACACACGTAGGGTTCCAGCATTCCATGTGACGTGTTGGAATGGTCCCTGAGCATCAGGTACTCTCCAAATACTCTGTCGCATCCTGGTAGTTGACATGGGTAGGAGATTCCATGATGTCTCCGGACATGATGTCGCAACGCCCCCGCCCTTACCAAGTAATTGGTTGGGGAGCACTGGTGACTAACGTAGTATTTGGAATTTTGGTGGGTTTCTTTCTTGGTTTCGGTTCTTCCTTTTTCTTCTTCAATTTCTCCAGTTCATCTTTCAAAATTCGATTCTCCATCCTAAGTCCTTCGTAGGAGGTCTTGAGTGTTTCAAATTTTGATTTCCACTGTTGAAGTTCCGCAGTAAGCACTGGACAGGCACCGGCACACGCCATTTTTAATGGGTCAATATTATTTTACCCAAGCAAACGAGTAAAAATACCCAAGTTGGTAGACAATTGCACCAAATTTTATATTCAATTCTCTATGGTTAGGTTAGGTTAGGTTGGTGCAATTGTCTACCAACTTGGGTATTTTTACTCGTTTGCTTGGATGTTTTAATTCGCAGCCATTTTTAATCAACCAAGATCTCCAAAAACAAGTGGGTGGGTGAGTTAGTGAGAGAAAAGTGTGAGAAGAAAGAGGGAGGGAGCGAGTAAGGTGGGAATACGAAACGTACACATCCAGATTCATTTTACTTTATTACATTGTTTCCAGTGTACTAATTCGTTTAATTTTCATAGATGGCACAAATGTCCACAAAAGACGTCCAATTTGATCGGGCACAATCTGGATGGTTTGTGCGGCATGATAAAAGGGAAATGGTGGGACCATTTCGAGCTGATTTCTATGCCGTCAGTGGAATCAGGTACGTTAAAGGAACCATTTTGGTAGGAGAGAGTGGGAGAGGTTAATTTTCTAACTTAATTTTGTTCAACAGCCTCATTTCTCAGAAGCGAAGGGAGCATTTGACTGAAGAAGATCTCGTTAAAAACAAGGAAGCTCTCATGGAGAGCTTTACTAAACCAGGCGGGAGCTCAGACCTGAATGGTGGAACAGAGGTGGGGGAATTCATTAATGTAAAAACAAATAGAACACTCCCCCTCGGATTAAAATCTGAATGGGCTTATGGGTTGTAATTGGCAATTTACATGAAAACTCGATAAATAAGGGGCCTGTTCTATTTGCTGTTGCTGTTACATTTTAGTTCTTTGCTGCAAGCAAACCCATACTTGAATTTGGATCGAACTCTCTGCTTGAGATAGCATTATGAACAGCAATAGCAATATGACAGTCATTTTGTATGCACCAATCTAAACTTTTACGATTTCCGTTCGTAGGAAGAATACAAGCGACGTGAATCACTTCCACCTCCACCGAAACTACATCTGTCATGGGAGCAGTATATCTACTCTGAACCTGGTCGGCAGCCCCATTTAGGACGTACATTGCAATTAAAATCCTCAATTAAAGGTTTCAAGGCTACATTGGCAATGGTGAACCAAGCAACCTTTGTCTACATCACATTAGGTTTGAAACTTATTGTACCTTTGTTCGTTTGTACAGAGCGATGACTTTCCAATGAGTGTAGAAACGCTACTGAACATCCTGGAAGTCGTCACACCCTTCAAACATCTCAAGAAATTACGTGAATTTGTTCTACTCAAACTTCCAAATGGATTCCCCGTTAAGATTGAAATTCCGATTCTCCCGACCATAACTGCAAAAATAACATTCCAGGAATTTGCCTTTCGAGATGACCTCCCCGAAGAGCATTTCAGCATCCCAAGGGACTACGAAGAGAAACCAAATAGATTTCCTGATTTATAGGTAACGGAGATTTTCCTGGCCGACCCTTTGCATCTTCTTCTCGACATCTCAAATTCAATTTATCTCTTAAATCTTTCCCAAATTCTCCTTCACCCATCGAATTGACCCACCTACTTTCCCAATTTTGGTTTCATTTCAATTTATTAGTAAGGTGTGTAATAGGTGTTGCTAAAATTATTGACAAAAGTCTGTTGTGATTGAGTGATGATCTGTTCATAAAATGAGGTTCTTTGCCAATGAGCTAGTAAAGTAGGTAGGCAGAGTGGGTTAAGTACCTGGAGGCTAGGTTGACGCAAGGAAATTTGTTCCAGATGCTTAATTAATACATGTGGAATAGGTTCAGTAGTGCGGATGGAAATATTTACTAGGAATTCGGATAAAGGGAAAGTGACGACAAAGTGCAGTAAGTTGCTTATTATTTGGAATCAAATTAACCTAAAATCTGCAAATTATTTCGAAATTATCCATCCACTATCCGTAATCCCAACATGACCGAAACGTTGAGTCAGCACTAGATGAGCGAACATGCATGACACTCGTGTGCGGGGTCGTGTGGATAAGGATGATCCTCAGTTTTCCTATCATACTACCTTAAATTGTATCATTTTTCTTTGACTTCTCTTCTGATCAATTTCAATTTCTCTATTTCTACGTCCAATCTGTAAGGAAAATCTCAGAGCGACTACTCCCTCCATTAACCTGAATTCAATTAAGAGGTCATAATTGACTTCCATTTAGCTCAGATGAAATGTTTCTCCAAATTCAGCAATACGAGCTCCCTTGATGTACTCGACGTAATCCAGTGGACCCAATTTAAAACTCATTGTGAGTAGAGACTTCTCTACCTGCCAACTTACACGACCATTTTGTAATAGTCGTATAATGCTAATTAATTATTAGAATTAAGACTTGATTAGTTATTTAGTGAGTTAATTCTTACAATCAAGAAGCTTATTTGATTTGCTCTCTAATTATAGATTAATGCTGCTGCTACTTGTTAACTCCCGAGAGTTACAGACGTAGGAACGGGTTGAGTTAAAAAAAAATAAATTGGTTAATTTTACGAAATCACTGCTGGATCATTTTCTAGAACAATCCGTGTTCAAACTGTTAGATTTGTAATTTGATTTATTAAAGTTGTATTAAGTTTGTTAATCTCTAGAGGCTGATTTAATGGTAATTATTTGCATTCGAATTAAGGCGCAGGAGAATTACGTGTTCCAATTCTGAAGTCAACGAACCTTGTCCAATTTTTAGTCACTTAGCTACTGGAATCATTGTGATTGAGGGATGGAAAATTGTTATGCGGCATCAATTCAGAATGTATGGAATCAATTCTATGAAATTGAAACGCGTGTAGTATTAATAAAAATTCTGAGCAAAAATTAAAATAAAAACCTCCAGAAAGATATGGTACAAAATAAAATTATAATTAAAATAAATAGAGTAACCAAAACTGGAGTTTGTTCTTCCAGTTTTTTTTTGTGTAAACCACAAAAATTCAAGAATTCAATCGTTCAAAACCCGAATTAATTTAAGCGTCATCCTTATCCTTTGTATAGCGCAAGGTAATGCGCTTGAATTCAACTAGCTCTTCCTCCCCTTAGTTTACTGATATAAGCGTAACGGAAGTAAGCTTTGAGCATAACAATCCATAATTTCAAAGATGCGTGCAAAACTCCGACCCATCTGATGAGTCAATCCTTACATGTTGATTTCCAAGCGATAATAATGAATTTGCCCTTTGTTAATGTCACAATTAATTGGCCCTGGCGCAACCGTCGCCATTGAGCAAACGAGTATCAGTTCACCAGGAGTGGATTTCATGCTTTAAAAAATGATTTTAGGTACCATTATACCTAAAGTTCTCCATCTTCCAGGGATATTTCGGTCCTCTTCAACATATTATCGCAATTGGAATTAATTGTAAAATTATTCAGTGTTGAGAGGATATGACACATTTCCATGTCGCTTTGTCACATGAGCATCATGCCAAAGGGTGACAAAGTTGAGACTTTCTGAATGTGCGACTGACACTGACACCCCTAGACAGAGATTGTTCCAGTGACTTTTGTCTCTCCAGTGTCTCTTTTCCTCCTGTCAGTTATCTTTCTGATCTCTCCAATTCCAGTCAGTTGTAATTCAGGATTCTGTCTTCTCCTTCCTGTCATCAACGCCACCATTTCAGCCTTGGTGGATTGGAAAAGGGAAAGCGGTGACCCATTTAGCCTAACCTAACTAGATTTTGGGTAAATCCTCAGTGTCACTACGTGACAGGAGGAACAAAAGGTTTCTATTCTTGCTAAAGAGTCCATTGATCAAGGTCCAACAAGTCAAAAATCTGAAGACGCTGCGCTGACGCTATCGCCAGGCTAGGTAAAACAAACGCCTCGTCCAATAACAAAATTAAAATTACAAAAGAGAATTGCAAGGTTTTTCTGGAATATTCAAGAACTTTATTAAAATGTTCTGCAGAATTTCAGGAAAGCAGAGACCTTTCTCTTTCTCAGAATTAGTTGAGGTGTGATAATTTTTGGGGTTGAAAATTTCCTTCCTTCCGGCCTATTTCCCCCAAAAGTTCACTGACATCATAATGATACTGAATGAGTCAAATTAATGCGTTTTCTAAATCCTTCCATTCCCTGATGAGAACGTATAATCTGGAGCTGAAGCTGCAGTTTCCCTATCGGGGGCATAAAGTTTATGATTCACGTTTGAAGCAGAACAAGTAGGGAGAATGATCTCAGTTATCCAAGTCCAGCGGAATAATGTTTTCCTAAATACTGATTAATCAGAATTCTTTGTGATATCAGGAGGGAGAGAAAGAGGGAGCAAAGTAAATTTGTAATAGTTTGGAGTTTTGGAAAAGGAAGAAGATCATTCTCGAAAGCAGTTCTTATAAGACTGACGCTCCTCGAATAAAGCACGTTTTATCTCAATTAGAGTTCAGGCAGAACAGAGATCTTCTTCAGTACCACCACATCCGAACACCGAACACCAATCAAATTGATCAGGAAACATCTGAAAGGTGACCATGGGTCGGAGGGGACACCCTGTTCCGATTCTACTGATCCTCACTTCAGCTGCAGTGCTTTTAGCACCAAGCGGATTCTCGGGTAAATTTAATAATTCCTCATCATTTCAACAAACAAAGCGAATTGGAAAAACATAGAGATAGAGCAATCGCTGGAAATTATTCATAAATCTTTTTTTTAACTCCTGCAGCTCCTTTGTCCAGCCAATCCCAGGAGGACTTATGTAATCCAACATGTCGCCAAAGTAAGTCCCTATGATTGGCATAATGCAACAAACAAGACAAACATTTTCTTACCCTTGACCTTATCAGGTTAAGCGATTAAGCGATGACTAAAACTTTCCTTTTCGCCTCGAGTTCTTACTTGATCAAAAAAGGTTTATTTTCAGTTAGGTCCATGATTATCAGAATTATATCCTTCATTAAACAAATAATTCAAAGATGCATTTCTGAGAAAGACAAACAAGGGTGTGGGAAGAGAAGCGTCAATGTCATGTTGACACTTTGTTGACATTGTCCAGAATCGAGGGCTTACTCATGCCCCAACTTCCATTCCGTTCTAAAGCATTCCTTCGGAATTGACAGAGACGCGCGGTGCGTTGGCAGCGAGTCATGAAATTGCCAGGTTTCGCTAATCTTTTTAAGACTAAATTTAAGAGATGTAACTTGATGTATTTTAAGAGAAGTAAACGGTCTACTCCCTCTGATAACCTTTCAACCTGAATACGGGTTTACTGTCCTTTTCATAACCTTCACCGTCGACCGTCATGACCTTCTTGTCACAACGATTATGCACTTTTATGTTCATTTTTATGCAAATGAGGCCTTGACAGTTTCTTTTGGTACATAACCTTTGAAATTTCGAATATAACTAAACGAAGCAATATGGACCGTTTGAAATATTAGACGCCTTGAGAATACTGAATTTATTTTTCAATTAAACAAGATTTACAGTCACGTATACCAGAGTTTTAAACAAAAAGACAGACCTTTAAAAACTCTGACTTATACTTTCTAGGTAGAGAATCATCCAAATTTAAATACGAAGAAGCAAGAACATACTCCTATGAATTTGAGACTGAAGTAGTCACCAAATTAACTGGAACCACAGACGAACAAAGCAAAATGAAGATCACGGGAGTCGCTCTCATTGCAGCAAAGTCACACTGTGAATTTATCCTAACTGTCCAGAGAGCGAACATTGTTGGACACTCCCGACAGGTGAGGTGGCCTTGAGGCGACGCATACCAAGCGCAATGAATGAACACTAAAATGTTTGTCCTTTCGTCATATTTATATGCGTAGATCACTGAAGGACTGAGCGCCCTCGAAGGATCCTCGCTCCGATTCGCATTCCAGGATGGATCAATTGAGAGCGTCTGCATTGATCAAAATGACCCTTCTTGGTCAGCTAATATCAAGCGAGGTCTCGTATCAATGCTCCAAAACAAAGCTACCAATACAGTCGGCGACGCAGTCGTGATGGAAATTGACATTTCCGGGAGATGTCCCACCAGTTACATTTCTAGTGGAACAACTTACACCAAGACACGAGACCTCAATAGCTGTACGCACCGGGACGGAGGATTTTGGGTCCTCCAAGGAACACCTTACTATGTGTCATCCGTACGTAGACAAGTCAAACTTCAGTCTGGGCTTATTTGTTTGGAATAACTTTCAATTTTTTTTGCAGGAAAAGAATTCAATACCATTGGTCAACTCAAATCATACCTGCGAGCAAGTCTTGGATGGAGCTGGAATTATCAAGAGCGTTCGATGCAGTGAAATCCACAAGCTTGCCGCAATTTCGTCGGATCAAGGTGGAGCTGAAACCAGCGTGACCACCAAGATGAATCTGAAGGGATCGACTACTGGAATTCCTACCGTCAAATCCTCCCACGCCACCAGGCCCTCCTCCATCTTGTACGATCATACCAGCAAGGACGTATCTGGAGCCACGGCTCGAATTGCTCAAGAAAGTACGGAGCGAATCTTGAGTGATATTTGCATGCAAACAAAGACTGGAACAGTAACGGCCGTCGTCCCAGGCTTAATCCACTCCCTTCGAAGGACAATTCGGGCAATGCAGCGAATCGAACACTTGACTGCCATCTACGAGCGGATTTCCAGTGGAAAACTCTGCTCCAACTCAGCTCCATTGGAAAAGATTTTCAAGGACACTGCGGCACGGGCCGGAACAACGGAATCAATTGCTTTCATGGCTCAATTGGTTGCGCAAGGGAAAGTAGACAAAATGACACAAACGATATTCAGCCTCTACACGAGTTTTTCATCAAGACCTGACTCCCCTGCCCTTGCTGCCTTCACAACGCTCCTTGGAAAGTCCGAGGATCCAGACGTCATCCTCTCCGCTTCCGGACTCGCTCATCGCTACTGCCGAGAGGTGAATAGGGACTGTGGAGAAAATGAAGATTATGTCCGCCTGGTTAAGACCATTGCACAAATTGGGCGTGATAGTTGCATGGGGCAAGAAGAGAACGCAATCAACCTGGCTGTTGCCTCCCTTCAAGCCCTTGGCAATGTGGACAACCTCCCCACTCAAGTAGTTGATACTATCGCAGAATGCATTAAATCCAGTGACCGGATCAAGATGATCGCACTTGAAGCTTTTAGAAGAGATCCATGTCAAGTTCAACTGAAGGAACAGGCCTTTGAAATCCTTAAAAATATAAAAATGAGCTCAGAGTTGCGCATACAAGCTTACATTGCTGTCGCACGGTGTGCTAAACCAGAAGATGTCACTGAAATTCAAAGAATTCTGGATATTGAAATGTCTAACCAAGGTACGTGGGTCAATCAATTCATTTTTGTCAGTTGAAATCTAATTTTTTTTCTTATTTTGCAGTTGGATCCTTCATTTCCTCCCATGTTGCAAATATTCTCGCCAGCCCAACTCCAACGAAACACGAGATCCGAACGGCCTTCAAACAACTCCGACTTCGCAAAGAATTTCCTACTGACCCTCGGAAATTTTCGACCAACTTTGACTTTTCCAAATTCAGCGCAACGAGGAACTTAGGAATGTCAGCGGAAGGTAACATCATCTATGCCCAGGACTCCTTTATTCCGCGGTCTGTCACATCCAAATTGGAAGGTCAATTCTTTGGAAGATCTTACAACTTCCTGGAGGTACCTTTAATTAAATACACAATCCATACCTTCGGCAATGCTAACGGACTTCTTTCTTCTGATTGACAGATGGGGGTTTACTTGGAGGATTTTGAGCAGATTCTGGAGAAGTTCTTTGGACCTTCTGGAAAACTTGCTACGACCTCAAGGAACGAGTTGACTTCCGATGCAAGAGACTATTACATCCGTTTTAAAAATGAACTCCAGTCACGATTCCGACGTGAAGTTGGTTCCTCCGTAAACATGGATGCGATAAATGACAAACATTCTCGGGCCACATCTATGAAGGAGCGATTCGGATCCAATGGTTTAGGCAACTTTTACATTCGACATCTTGATACCACCGTACTCTCCACGACGTTCACTCAGGAACAACTGCGGGAGCAGTTCCTCTCCCAGAAATTCTTTTCAATTTTTGACAAGCTGATTGATGGAGCCAAGGACCACAACATTGAACTGACAGAACCCTTTACATTTTTAAATGATGACTTTGTCATCCCAACAGTCTCTGGCTTACCTCTGAATTTGGAACTGGAGGGAACCACGGTCCTCTCACTTCAGCTGAACGGCAAGTTGGACATTCCATCCCTCCTTAAGAGGAACATGGATACTGAAGTAAGAACGCGCGTTCTTCCAAGCGCCGCCACCTTAATCCGAGCAAAGATGACCGTCGGAGCAGGACCAGTAGAATCCGGGATCCAACTTGAAGGAAAGGCTCATACGGCATCAGGTGTGGATCTCGCAATCACCAGAAAAGATGGAAAGTTTGAAATGAAGCTCAACCTACCTGAGGACAAAGTTCAAGTTCTGAGTATCCGGAGTGAACTTTTCTGGGTTGAAGCCGAGCGCCTTTTAATGAAGGAGACTCCATTGGTTTCGAAATTTGCATCCAAGCGTGATGCGAGTCCATTTTGCACTTTGCTTTCAACCGTTGGCCTTCGCCTTTGTGCTCAGGTTCAAATTCCAGAATATGCGGTTGCCAATGCTCCTTCATTCCCAATGGCTGGTGATGCGATCTTTGGGTTTTCTGTTGAGAAAATGGAGCCAGCCATGCAGGGTTATTACCTCAAAGTTGACGCAAGTGTGCAGAGTAAGCTAAAATTGAGAACATTTTGACGCGTGTGTGACTTAAATTGTGATCTTCTACCAGGTGACGACCAAAGGCATATTTCGCTGCTATTTGACACACCAGGATCAACCACAAACCGAAGGATTACAGCAGAGGGACGCTACTTGAGGGGTCGATCGCCAAAACTTGACCTTGAAGTAAGCACTCCAACGAACAATCTCAAAATGGAATGTAAGTGCGTCATCAAATTCATTGTTATCAAAATTGTATCAACAAAAAATATTTGCATCAACTCAGATCAGCAATGGAATGAAGAATTGATCAAAGGAGTGGACATGAAGGTGATTCGAAATGAGGCAGAATACTCAACTTCGGCAAAGGTGACCATGACGAGGATGGGATCCAATGGGATGACATACGAACCAATCCTTTCCTATAAATCCCCAGACAAGTCTGGAAACTTGATTGAAGGGAAAGTGACGCGTGACTTTGGGAAACAATTGCAAGTGGACATTGCCTATGGTCAAAGCCTCCGGGAAGAGCTTCGTGGGAAGATTTTAGGCTCAGTCAGGATTGAGCGAGAGAATGATCAAAATGCAGTATTTTCATTGACCAATCTTCAATTGGAATTAAATGCCTTTGGGAAATTACGCCTAGACGGTACAGGGACTCTGAAGGAAAACAAAAAGGCACTTCGCCTAGATGCAAAATACGGTAAAGATCTCGAGCATGAACTCGCCTTTGACGGAGAATTCAGCAAGCCGAGTCCAAAGGCGACCAAATTTGCTCTCGCCGTGTCATCCACGCGTCGTTCGTTTCTCAACTTTGATGTAAACTATAACAGTGCTCAGACGATCAATGGGTTTGAGAATACCCTGGTCATGCATCGTGGGGCAGACGACGAATCTAAGTTTACA
Source organism: Anurida granaria (assembly GCA_034694825.1). Taxonomy (NCBI): domain Eukaryota; kingdom Metazoa; phylum Arthropoda; class Collembola; order Poduromorpha; family Neanuridae; genus Anurida; species Anurida granaria. The sequence goes on along the minus strand of JAQIWD010001523.1, from coordinate 1,867 downwards.
TTGTCACAATCTTCCAACTATAACGTGGAGTCCAACAAAGTCTTTGACATCAGAAACTTAGTTGAAGGTAAATCGTTGCTGAATTTAATGAAATTACATTTTATTGACATAATTCAACCTTTTAGTGACATACCCAAAGCGTGGAATCAACTTTTACTTGAAGGGAGATGCCAAAAATGGAGCTGAGCAAATGGGAGATTTTGAACTCCGAATGGGAACCGATGCGTCCGCCATAGTGAAATATGATGCAACTGGAACTGCATTTTCAAATTACGATCTCAAAGGAATTGTAAGAAGGCTAATTAAAACAGATCTCGTGATTTAAGCCTCCGACTGACCATAGGTTATTTCTTCCAGCTCAAGCTCCAGGGCCAGGAATTGGAGTTTAGTGAAAATGCAAAGAAATTGGATTCTAACAAATGGAAATACGCAACAGCATTTTCTTCCAAACGGGATGGAAAGAGTCCGTTTACTTTTCATGCTAACACGGACATGACCCACAAGTTTGAGCGGGATGATACCCAGAGCGAAATTACGTCCAAGATCACGACCTCTGCTTATCCCGAGCCACTCGAGTATGTTTCCAATTCATTTTTGCATCCGAGTCATATTGCATTATTTTCATAGAATTATTTCATAGGTTGAGTTCCAACGTTGTTAGCCGGAAGGAATTCTACCAGGCACATTTGAAATTGAAACAGACGAGTGGAGACATTTTAAACTTGGCATCCGAGTACCGGAAAGGAATTGGAGCCAATCCTTCCAAATTCAGTTCAAAGGCCTTTCTGCAAAAATATTTGGACGCGAGCCTAGAAGAGACGCATGGAAAGGGATCCAGCAACTTCAAAATGGACGCCACTTGGATTCCAACTGGGAGGAAAATTGTAGGGATTTCTGATTTTAGAAGGCAAGGTGAACAGTATAATTTGGACGCTTCGGCCCAATGGGACGCTTTAAGGGACGTTAGCCAATCAGCTACAATCAAGAGCGTCATCCTTGCGTCCTCATCAACGCGGTCGGGATTCTCGATGGAATCCACGTAAGAACCGGAGGATATTTCTCATTTGATTAAAAAATTACGAATTTTACACATAATTCCTTTTCCCGTTAGAAACAAAGTTGGAGTTCTAGGAAAGACGCATGATCTTAACTTAGGAGGAAAGCTCAGCGGTGACTACTTCAATGGCGAGAACTCCGCTAATTTTGCCTATACATCTTCTGAAGGGCGAACTTATGCCCTGAAGATGAAGAATGTGAATGAAAACAGCGACAGCATCAGGAAATCATCCACTGTCCAGGCGTCTCTAAACCTCCCAGAGCACAAACCAATGGAATTTGAATTTACAAATAGAGCATCCAACGTTGATTTGGCAAAATACGTTTTTGAATACACTTCAGACCTCAAATTTAACTATCAAGGAAGCCAAAATGTGAATCTCCAGGCGGAAATCAAGTCGCTTTTCACCAATAAAAGGACTTTCTCCGCTCTTGTATGTTATCGCCATCTAATTAGAGGCTGGCAGTTAACTATCTCAGCCTAAAGCTTCAAATTACGAATTTTTATTTATTTATTTTTTTGCAGTTCGATGCCAGCGGATCAGCGATTACGCATCCAATGAAAATCGACTTCCGTAGTGACATCCAAAGAGGGAACATTCGGACGGCTGGTAATGCGAAATACGGGCAGAAGGATGGGAACTTTGATTTTGCTATAGACTATGATCGCTGGGCACCAAAGAAAACCATGGACCTGAAGTACAAAATGAGCTCAACCTTTCCAGCCCTTAGGAACCTGGACACAAATTTCAGGGTTGGATTGCTCTCCACTTCCTGGACAAATTTTGAGGTAAAAGAAAGAAAACTTCAT
>JAQIWD010001522.1:0-12100 GCA_034694825.1 Anurida granaria | reverse complement strand
CTACTGAGCGAGTGACGATGTTGATAACGCGTTGTGATTGCGATAAGGAAAAATAGATAAGATAACGATCCCCAGACTTAACCTCTAAACTAAAAATTTAAACTTGCCCTGCCCCTTTTCCGTCCAAATTCGAACAAAATAACCTTTACATTAAATTGTCCGGCTCAGTTTTGAGTAGTCGCAGAATGAGTCTTTTGCACATATCATTGTGACATGATAATGACGATTTTGCGGGTGAGAAGAAAGTTTTACAATTCAAAACAAAACAAAATTTAAAATATGGCCAAGTCGTTCAAATTTGAACGCGTTTCGTCATTGACGTGTTCGAGTTAGTGCCTCTGCTCGGGTCTCCTCCGGTGTGCCATCCCGTTTACCTTTGAGTAGATTTTCTTAATTTTTGTACTATAGCTGATCAATCTTGACCACAAGGAATTTCATTTCCGTCAGCTCAGCCTCTTCTATACCAGAGCTGAAAGGAATATAAACAAAGTTCTGAGTAATTGATTGATTGATTTGTTTATTTGACATTTGGCTCTTTGCCATATCAATACTCAGTGACGTGGGGGAGAATTTAGAGTTTCGTGTAGTCTAACCTAACCTTAACTGAATTACGATTTATCGTGCATTAATGGTAGAATTTAGTCAGAATTTTAGTAAACAGGGTTTTCAGCTGCGATGGTGACATTTCCGATTGTCGAGGGTTTGAGACTTCCCTTATGAGTTGCAGCGGGTCGGTCGGAACATGTGGGAAGATGCGGTCTCGAATATCTATTCACATACATCGTATTTCAGGGAAAGAGAGCCGGTTTCCATCCGGACGAAATATCTGGGCGTAGCGAAAGGCAGGCGAAGGGCTCGTTTTAAAGTTCTGAGTAATGAGAATTATAATTGAAACATGCATTCGCTCTGTATTCTACTTAATTTGCAAAGTTAACTTACGCTCTTTGACCTAAAGGCTCGTCCTTGCGGTATCCAAAAGGATCTTCACACTGTCCTTACAAAACCTGCCTGTTACATCAGTTCCCAGGTTACTAATCATCAAGTTACTTGCAGTCTCACTCCAAGTATCTATTTGCTTGCCACCATGGATAAACGGGTTGATTGATTCCGGATCAGTAAGTAGAGCAAAGTCAAATTTGGTGTCACTTACGAGCTCAAAACGCTTGTGACCCATCTTTACTAATACCAAGTGACTTACTGATTAGGAAAAAGATCTGGCTTGTTAGAAATTAAGGTTGTTCGACAAATAAACACCTGGAAAACGAGAAATCCGTTCTAATTTTCACGAGAATCTCCTGAGAATTCACGATGGCCCGACGCCGAGAGAAGGGGATGTATCGGCGATGTCCGCTGGTGACCTCAGCTGTAATATTTTATTGCACTTTTACACGGGTAGCATCCTTTTTTAGTTTAACGTTTGAATTTGTCATATTACCTATACAAACAATTTTGTGATATGAATGTTACGGATTCAATGGAGTGCCTAACAGAAAGTATTTATAAGCCCCTAACTAAATGTCATGCCATAAAAACGGGTAAAATTGTGCCGAATTCGGTGTAAAATCGAAACAACACCATTCGTCTTCATCTCAGAGTGATCTGTTTAAATTGTTGGTTTTCAGAAAACAAATTTACTCATTATGCATGCGTAAGACTTTAAAACGTAACATTAGGGCAGGGCCAGCAGGGGTGAATATAGTTTGATCAAATAGCAAGAACATCTTGGTATCGCTTAAACCACAACCAGCTAAGATGTTTGTGGCCAATGACGTAATTATAGAAAATCATGTCCCGTTGAGCATAATTTACAGCTTACAATTTACCGATTTCTAAATGCAACAAGTCCATCTTCTAACAAATACAAACCAACTAGATATGTGTTCAAATATTAGCACAAACAGTGGTATCGGAATACATAAAACATAGAAAACAGAAACTATTGCCACACTTGACTTTAGCGACAGTGCATGCGCCTTTTTCTCATCCTCGCTATCCATGCCCAGGTACTGATGAAACCGTAAATCCTTAAATAATGCTTGCCAATAATTCAAAATCCCACTGTACACTATAACGTTTAAATGAGATGAAATGAACCCGCCGTCTTAAGAGTGAAAATCCACAACTAGCCCGGATGTACGATATAATCGGAACAAGATTTAACAAAATAAAAAAAATTCTATGCCGTAGCCGAACATTTAACCTAATCAGTTAAATTAGGTTAGATAAGGTTAGGTTTGGTTTTTTAAACTTAACCTAACCTAATTTAACTGAAATGTTAACTGTTCGGCTACGACATAGAATTTTTTTTATTTTGTAGAATCTTGTTGGCCTACGACATACAATTTTTTTTTTGTAGAATCTTGTTGGCCTACGACATACAATTTTTTATTTTATTTTGTGGAATCTTGTTACGATTATAATCTTGCAGCCCGGATGCATGTTTGATGGAACACATTTTTCTTTCCCTTAGAGAATCCTACGCATTATCCCGCTCGGATGCATTTTAATATTTATATCGTCGTGATTGTTGTAGCGTTTATAAGCGCAAGTCCTAACGCAAAGGAGATGAAGGAATTTGCACCGAATAATTTCGATAAGTACTATGAAAATAAATATATTTAAAGTTTAAAATTATTTTTTACCAATTTTTTCCAACAATTAGCCCATTGTTCTAAATTATTGGAACGTTTTTCAGGTTCGGCCGAAGTGAGGGTTGAACCCTTTTGGAATATCAAAACCCCCTTCAGGCTAATTTGGAAAATAACAATTCAAAATTAACCGCACTCCATGTCATGTCGTAAATCTCTATCGTTCTAACCAGAATTTCATCCAGTTTTATTGAACAGCTTCAATGCCAGCTTAAATTGTCACGCATGTATGACAACACACAATATCCTCCGTGGGACGAGCATAATGCCCTTAACTGTTATTTATTAGGCCGGATTGGGTATTAACAGAAAATAATTTCGGGGAACAGGACAACGATAGAAATATCGTCGTTCAAGAAAATGGTGGTTTCTAATCAACAGTTGATTGCACAGATTCCTCAGCCTGATTTCACATTAAGAGTCACCGTGGCCTGTCCGCCACTTGTCATTGTTCCAGTCACTACATAACCGTTGCCATAGGCTGAAATTGGGTTCCCTTTTGTTTTCTAATAGAAAAGGCATATTCAAGCAAAAATTAATTACGAGAGAGTCTTACTCAGACATATAGTTTGGAGAACAGCGCCACGGCGTCCACCGTAAAATATGTTATACTCGTTCCAGTCTATCTTCTCATTCAAACTACTAATGATCTTCAAGCCGAACCAATTGCTTTAGACGTTGTAGTCATAAGGAACGAACCAAGCCACCGCGACGCTGGTATACCATCGCTAATGGTGTAAACCAGCACACCTGAAGTCCCAGATGCTGCATTGCTAGGATTTAAATACATGATTTAAACAGCGCTCATTGCGTGTGCGTATCTTATTTTGCCTCACCTGGTTTTGGTGAAAACGATTCATTCTGTCGTCCTTGGCTCAATGCGGGGAATTGTAACAGTCGAGTGTCCGTCGTTGATGTAAAGCTGGGGATTCGTCAACGCCTCACTCAAGTGATTGGCTGCAAATTAAAATAAAAGTGGAATTTTAATATAAATATTAATGAAATTATAAAATTAAACGGCCTTACTGATTTGAATGGTTGCGGTTCTGTCAATAGCCAGAGCCACCCCAATCAGCGTTACGATGGACAGGAACAAATCGATAAGGTAGGACATGTTTGAATGGAAAAGATTTCGGACGATGAAATATACTTTGGTTTTTTAACATGTTTATACGTTTTTTTTCTTCAATTAATTTCTCATCAAGGAATCCCTCTCATCCAAAAGCAATTAGCCTAATTTCCAAAAGACCTTACCTACGTTTTAATGACATATTAGGCCAATCATAATGGAATGTTTTTCTGAACTATCTGTTCTTGATAGGTAGTTTTTGGAATAATTTATCAGCACCTGGAACCAAATTTGGAATGTAAAATCAAGGTCATAGTTCATCCCGAAAGATGGTAAATTTTGTTGCATCAAACCTAACCGTAAAATCATTTCTTCTGGATGAGCAAGTTTGTTTTCCAGAAAGTACCCACGGCGCCATCCTATGATTCTTCTCGGGTTCCTCGGGCGCCCCTTGGCTTCTCATTCTCGCTACGAGAGGGCGAATCTCCCAACGCGCCTCCCTTTTCTTTCCTTCTACTAAGTCAATAAAAATTATGGAAAATGACATGATCCCAGTTAGTTGATCCTAGTGATGGCGGGTTGTCTACTAGTCAAGTTACCTCTTTCGTCATGGAAGCCTTTAAGGCTCGTACTAACCCCCGGTCCCAAAACGTTCCCACTTTCCTCTTGATTTCATGGTTTCTGGACGCTTCTAGAGCCTCAAAACAGTGGCAGGACGAAAGAAACGTCAGGTTAGGTTAGGTTAGTGACGGTCCCACCGTCAAGACCAGAGTTGTCCAAATCACACCATTTTTCATTAAATCACATCACAGTGTGATTTAATGTGATTTAATGTGATTTAGGTGATATATGTGATTTAGTGTGATTATATGTGATCATTATCAGCTGGAACCGTGATTAACACATCATCACACAAGCCCCACTTAATCACATCACAGTGTGATTTAATGTGATTTAATGTGATTTAGGTGATAAATGTGATTTAGGTGATGAAATGTGAAATATCCCACTTTCTGCTCTCCATCCCACCGTCCCACCACCCCACCTCTTATCACCCCTTGTATTTCAGTTCTGCGCTTCCATCATTCCCACAAATGGCAGTCCCACAAATCAGGAAATCGTACTTTATTAAACCCAGCAAGTTAATCAAACGGTGTATAATTAGTTTTAGAGTCAACATTCTCAGTTTTTATGTTAACATTTCAATATATAGCATTTAAATAAAGTAGCGGAAGATCTTCTGTCCGTCTGTCTGTCTCCCAATAATATATTTGACATTTGGATAGCCATATCTCCGCATGCATGGCTCGTATCGAAAAGGTGAATGCACCGTTGAATTCAGCATCGAAAATGCAATCGGGTTCACCTGTCATGTTAAAATTTGTTAAAGGTTTGCTATGGAAAAACTTGAGAATTTAGGGGATTTTCCGCGGAAATCGCTGCCATCTGCGCATGCGCAATAAAAAAGTTTTGGATTTCTCGTAGTCTAGGTGTGACATCAGCTATCCAAGGACGTATTGCTCGAATTTTTACGACTACTCGTTCGGCCTGCAGCAAGGGAGAAATTCCATATTACCCTGTACCAGCTCCACTTCGATATGGGGAAACAGAATTTAATATCGGTCAAGTGGTTCCTGAGTTATAGAAGCCAGATTCAGACAGGTACAGATGGATAACGCTCGGACGAAAACGAAACCATAGAGTCCGCTGCTTATATATTGTTACATCTGGAATTCCAACCGTACAAGTAGGGAAAGTGAAATCTAGTTAAATAAAATCCGCAAGGAAGAGGTGCGATTACAAAGGAGAATTGCTGTTGATTTAATTGAGGCACAGGCGGTTTGCCATCATCAAAAATAAAAAGCATTCCCAATATGAATACACCTGTATTTACTTTGTAATGTAAACTTTGCCGCTTGTTTGAGTCAATTGAGCTCTGAAGCTCTTTCGCAAAAAAAGACAAGAGAAAAGTTAAACTAATTTAAAGTGTTTTTTGTTGAGTTTGAGTCGTGGTCGTCTGTTTCGTTCCACCATGGCCAACTGGTGGGATGTATCCTTTACTCCCCGGACAATATTTGCTCTCTTTCAAGTGTCGCGTGAGGTACATTTTGATGGGAAACGACTTGGGACAAGATGGACACTGAATGGGCTTCGTCCCTTTATTGTGAATTAGTTGGATGTGCCGAGCCAAGGCGTTGTTGGATGAGCAGAGTGCACCACATGTCCCACAATAGACGGAACGTGGACCTTCTTCCTTTGGCTTGCAATTTGGGTTGGATTGATTATGTCGAGATAATTGCCGACCCGTTGAGAATGCCATGTTACAGGATCCGCAAAGTACGTCTTTCCGTCCTTGCATTTTACAAACTTCGTCATGCGTGTCTAACCCGTGTTGACTTTTGAATCCTTCCTTCCCACAGCGTCCACATGTGAATTCCTTCTCCGGGTTTCTCTGGTTGTGCACCATGAACACGTGCGTCTGGAGTTGTAGTTTAGTTGCAAACATTTGGGCGCAAGTGGGTTCGGAACATGGGATTGTGGGCTGGATGACCCCATGCGTCAGCCTGTGACCTCTCACCTCTCCTGCATCATCCGACTTGAAGTCGCAGTTGGGAACAGGACACTTTCTCGTATTCTTCTTCCGCGGTATAGCTTCCTTCCCCTTATGTTTGTATGTCTTGTGTCTCTTCATCCTTCCTACAGAGGTCTCCATCTTCCCACACTCTTCACAAATCAGCTCCACTGGTTCAGCCGGAGGAGGCTCCGCTCGGACAAATTCTGGGAACTCCGTCGGGTGGGACTTCCCTTGGTGGGTCCTCAGTCCGTCCAAGTAATAGAATGCCTTTTGACATCCCGTGCTGGAGGGACAGATGAACTCTTTCGACGCATGAACCCTGACATGATTTCTCAACTTTTCTGCAGATTTGAATGTCTTTGCACATGTTGTACATGGGAGTGAGAGTTCTGCAGTTGGATGAGCTGACTGGATATGCCTCCTGAGTTCAAACGGCCTCGTGTAAGTACGGTCACACATGTCACATTTAAAAGCCCGACGCCCTTGGCCCGAGCATCCGTGGGAGTATTTCTGATGAGTTCTAAGGGAAGTATACTCCTTGTAAATCCTCTCACATCCTGCGAAGTTGCACTTGAATGGTTTGGGATCATTGTGATGCTCTCGGTTGATGTGACCCTGGAGCCTGTCTGCCTCATTACATCGGAATCCGCATCCTGGGATTTTGCACTTGAGGTGACGAAGTGGGACTGGGAGGAGTGGGCGCGCCTTCGCCTTGGAAAGCAGTTTCCCACTTTCCACTGATTTATTTGAAAGGACAAATGTAGTTTGTGGGGCGTTATTGGATGCCGACACTGTAAAATTGGGCGGGTTGTCGGTTGTGGGTGACGGTGGGTCAAAGGACGGAGGGGTGACAAGGTGATACCGATGATTGGATTGAACGTCTGTCTCTGCATGTGTTTTCACAATCTTTTCCTCTTCATTATCAGTTGGAAGATCATAAGTATGGTCCAATGATAGATATTCGGGTTCATCTGGAGGCAACAAAAAATGTTTACAAGTTTGAATCATGACACCCTGAAAGTCTGTTTTTCCAGAAAATTGACTGTTATTCGCAAAATGGCAAAAGTATGTTTTAAGTAAATGTGTTGCATTCCCTACTTCCCAACATAGCTTGGGAACTTTAAGGATATTTTTAGAATTTTTTTTATACAAAAATCAGTCGTAAAACAAAGTTTTCCAGTAACATTTCAGACTTTCTAGGAAGTACTGATAATATCCCAAAGCTTTCAGTTTAGAATGTGAAATATGTTCAGAAAGTACTTTACCGGGATGAATAGGCCATGACCTGACGGTAGGCATGTCCTTCCTCCCGCGTCTCGGCTGGGGGATCGAAATCGAAGTGACAGAAGTTATGGTTGGACAGAAAGAGTCCACCTCTGGTTGGTTTCTGAAACTCCTTGTGGTGATATTGAAGGGAGTTGTTGGAGTTTTGGGTTTCGTGGGGACGTCAACTGTTAAAATAATATTCAATAGTTAGCAGAGAATGAAATTAGTTGGTATAATTAATGATTCCTTCCTTACTCTCCTTGACCTTTTTTCGAGAGTCAACAATTTCCTGGCGTAGTTCAACAGGAGTAAGGTAAGTAGGAGCCACTCCATGAATTTCCACTGGAATGTTCTTCTGATTGGTAATCCCATCCAACAGGAGTTCATCCAGGTCTTCCGAAATCCTTTGGAGATTTGCCTGGATTTGTTCCAATTCTACCACTCCATCATTAACTTCGAGCACTTTCTCATAACACGGTGGACAGAGTATACAACCAATCAGATTCCGCTCAAACTCCAGCTCCTCCTTGGAGATCAACTTCATGGCCACACAGATCGACTTGCATAGTCTCCGCGTGAGATGTGGTGGGCATTCCCCCAAGGCAGTGGATGAGCACACGAGACAGTAATTGGAAGGATTCCTAAAGTTATCTGGATTATCTGAAATCAAACATACAAGTCGAAATTCATCAAGTCATCTCTCCCCAAGTAGAGAAGAGAAGTCCAAAAATTGATCAAACATACCGTCTACTTCTGTCGCCGTTGGTGGTGGTGGTAACTTGGAATATTTGAAAGTAATTGGAAGCGTGACTGGGGTCGACAACCATTTGGCTCCTTTATCCAAGAAACGCTCAAACGTGTTTCGACCCTTGTTCTTTCGCTGTTTAAATTCGGATTGCCAATTTCTGACACACCTTTCCAGCTCCTTTTCTTCCACTCGTGATAAATTGGGCTTAATTTTGGTCTTAAGAATTGCAATGGCTTCATCCACGGGGTCATCCCCACTGTAGTATAATGTCAACAGATCTCTCTTCACTAAATTAGGAACCTCAAATCTAGTCGTCATCCTCACTTCCTCTCCTAGATTCCAAGTGGGACAGGGACAATGTTAGGTGGCGTGCGTCTAAAGGTCATTCGGAGTCCACCTAAATAAAACAAGAGGTAGGTGGCACGTAAATATTCATGAGGTTAAGTAAAACTAGCCTGATTTAACTAAAGCAATGGTTATGTGTAAATTTACAAATTGTAAACTTACTTGAGTAGTCATTCCGTCCTGGATACTCCAAATTAACTGATAGGCGGAGAGACGAGGGATAGAATAATCTTGGTTGATGATTAACATTATGATTATGAAATTGTTAATTTAACTTTTTAAATTAAAGATAAATTGCAAAATGCAGTTTGTTTATATTCCGGAATAACATCTAGGGTTGGTTTGGGTACGGGCAGTTGCGCTGAATTAATTTGGTGCGGGATTTGCTCCGAATTAAATGCAATCAAAAAATCAATAACAAAGGTGCAACATCTCGGAATTCTTAACCCACTAGTATGAATGAATTACTGACTACGTTCATAATATGAATTAAACATGCCGTTAGTTAGTTGGTTGGTGATTCATATTAACTATTTTGCGTTATGTAAATGAGTCCATCCTCATTACTGGTAACATATTTCGATATATAAAGATATATATTGAATTAAAATTATCAACATTCCAAATGGTACATATGTTCAGTTCTTAAGTTAAAGTTCAGCATTATTATTACTCTAGGACTATGACACCATGATTGTATACTATCAAACCATAAATGAAATGAGTCGCCTGCTTTTCAAAATATGCAAGGTTTTTTGGCACCGGCAGGTGTGCCCAATTTCAATGCCCAAAACCAAAGGTTTTTAAATAAAAAATGCGGGCGACTTATTTCATTTATGGTTTGATAGTAACCCTTTTCCCCATTGCGATATTTTTAACGACTCTGCCCCGCTGGTGACCCACTGACTTTTAGAAACAAAGCCAATGGGATTCACGAGTGGTAGAAGTGTCATTATAATACAATAATAGGCAATAAAAATTAACACGGAAACCGATGTGAAAATAAATGTTCAAGTCTAATTGATAAAATGGAGGACTATACCATTCGTATTGTCTTCCAGTTTTCTTTTAACATTCCAAACAGGCTTCACAACAGAGCCTATTGGATCACCAGCTGGGAAAGGGGCATTAAAATAACGGAAATGCCTAACGTACGCAAATTTTGGATTTTTAATAAATTTTTAATACATTTAATTAATTAATGCATTCATAATTAGTTCATGTACTAATTAATTATTCAATAGCAGTGATTTCTTCTAAACTCGTTTTTTTTTCTGTTATCAAGCAAAATTCGGCGCGGACACCGCACCCAACCCACACGTCTTGCCTTCAGGAACATGTGTGTTTTCAAGTTAAGGGATCAACTAAAAGTGATCCCCAATCTTCAAATACCAAGAACCAAGAGCGATGGAGTTGGGCATCAACACAACAAGTGGGGAGTGTAAAAAATTTTCATTCAAAACTCACAAAATTTCATAGTGAAATAAATCCATTCATCAAACCATGTGTGACGGTAAAATGCAAACGGTAACAATTCAATTTTTCGGAAATGATCCAAATGTATGTTTCTACTTATAGAAATCAGAAATAAATTGAAACATATTTACAATTCTCCATTATTCTTTTCAGTTTAACCATTAACAATTTCGAAGTTCTCTAACTTAATAAATCGACTAGACTCGGCAAATGTTGGTTCAAAAGAAAATAAAGCCGCAAAATCATTCGATTTCTTCTAATTCCCAACTTATTGTACAATTTGAAACTCGGAATCAGAGGTGGGTTGAGACAGAGTTGTCCAATTCCATTTTTCACTAAATCAGATCACAGTGTGATTTAATGTGATTTAGGTGATAAATGTGATTTTATGTGATTTTATGTGCTCATTATCAGCTGGTACCGTGATTAACCCATCATCACACCAGCCCCATTTAATCACATCACAGTGTGATTTAGGTGATGAAATGTGAAATATCCCACTTTCTGCTCCCACCTCTTATCACTATCACCCCTTGTAGTATTTCACTTCTGAGCTTCCCTCATTTTATCATTTTCCTTTAAATACCTGCATGAAAATGAAGTGATGAGCAGAAAGTCGAACAGAAGAAAGTTAGCTTTGCTTCAAAGTTTTTTGATTCGATTTTAATTTAACCAAGGAAATCAATTTACTGCAAATTTGAGTATGTTCCCGTGTCTTCTTTTCCGCAATGTCTCACTTGGCACGAGAGTTGGAAGTTAAAGGAAGACTATATTTGATCATAGATTACATTTTCACAGCTCGCACTTCAAATCACATCACAGTGTGATTTAATGTGATGAATGTGATTATATGTGATAATTGTCAGCTGTTACTGTGATGAATACTTCATCACATCCGCGTCATATCACATCACGTTTTAAAACGTGATTTAATGTGTTCATCACAGTCTGTGCTAATCACAGGGACAACTCTGGTTCAGAAGAATTAACTTTTTCGACCTCACCAATTTCAAATTATTTGCAGCGCCTCAATTTTTTTCATAGTTGTATCAATAAGAATCCCCGGGTCATCTCCGAAACCTCCAATGACCAAAATCCGCAAAATCCGAATTCGTTTTTTTCTTCTGTAAACAACGAGATGACCTTGTCGATCACAAACTACAGTGGATTGGTCACACCGGTGGCTCCCACCTATTTCTCCGCTACTCTGGTATACCCCAAGGCCGTTTAGTCTGTTTTATTTACGGTATGCATCAATACTTAATGAGGCGTCTATGCCAATTATGACAATCTGTGCCATGTTATCGAATTCCATCAATTAAAGCTTCTTGGGACATTTCATTGCTAAAAAAATGAATGAATTCTGATAAACAAGTCAAGTAACTACAGGTCAAAAGAAAATGTTAATTTCAATATGTATGAAAATTATGTAATCGGAACTTGTTTAAACCGGAATTTCACGAAATTAACTGTCGTCTGAAGAAATAACATTTCTATGCAAATTCATTGCAGTTAAAATTCGAAGTAAATTTTTTCAATTTTGGTTTACCGACAGTCACTTCACGGTGGGAATTCTTATGAAACATAGTAACAATTCGAAGTTACTCGCATTAACCCAAATAAAAATAAACCGGACTAAGTCCGTGGGTGCAACCAAGTACCGTCAGTGATGCTGTAAATTAATGTCGATGAAAATGTGGCGGAGCAATACGTTCCGATTGCGACTGTTGTCTGCCATCCGCCGTGGCATGAGTTAAGGTGAAAAAACCGAATTCGTTTTTTTCCGTATATTGGTCATTGGGAGCTTCTGAAATCACCCGGGGAATCGTATTTTTCATCCCCAATTTCGTACGATGAGTTTTGGAGAAAAAACCGAATTCGGTTTTTTGGAATTTGGGACTCTTATTTGTCACCCCCGATGTCATACGGTGGTTTTTAGAAAAAAAACCGAATTCGGTTTGTTCGGATTTAGG
>JAQIWD010001521.1:0-12109 GCA_034694825.1 Anurida granaria | reverse complement strand
AAATTTTGATCCACCTTGGAGACCATGATTCAATTGTGAACTTGATTGGTGCTTGGACTGAAAATATTAAGCAAAGTTTAATTTTTTTAGGGGAAGCGTACATGGTTGTAGAATTTTGCAAATATTGCCTTCTTAATTTCATGCGAGAGAATGCCAAATCTTATATCAATTATGTTGATAAAGGAGAAATTTGTCCCGACCTCATCCTTACTGTGTATGGTTTTTCAGATTTTTACTTACGAAATTCTTTAGTTGTTTCGCTAAATCTGTAACTTTATCATCCTGTTTCTACTAGAAATGAATATGCCAATGTTGCAGACAAAAAAAAGTTTACGACGTTCACTCTTGTACAATGGGCGCATGACATTGCTTCTGGGCTGGAATACATCAGTTCCAAACGCGTGAGTATTCGAATTCAGAAAATATAATGGAGCATTATGCATTCCTGAGGCATTTTTAGATTATACACGGAGACATTGCTGCCAGGAATATACTCCTGACACGAAACCTCCAGGTCAAAATTTGTGACTTTGGTCTTGCCCGCCAACTTATTGACTACAACTATATCAAGTCTGAGCAGGTGGGATTTGTAGCACAAACTAGCACAAATGAGTATAGACAATAACATTAAATTAGTAGTGCCCTCTGCCGTGGACGTGGATGGCCATTGAATCCTTGGGGCAGATGAAATTCTCGGCAAAATCAGACGTATGGGCATACGGAGTCACGGTTTGGGAAATTTTTAGCCTGGGAAGCATTCCTTACCCAGGATTAAACTGGACACAAGATTTTGTGGCACAACTGGAGGATGGACTACGGATGGGTCCTCCGCCCCATGCGCCGAATAACATGTATGTCAAAATACAATTATGCTGAGAAAAACTAATTATTGATTCCATGCATTCCAGATATAAAATGATGATGAAATGCTGGGAACAAATTCCGGAAGCACGTCCCGAATTTACCGAACTCAAAGAGTTCTTTTCTTGCATAAAAGATATACGATCAGTGAAAACTGAGCGTTTAAATTAACAATGAAACTCATTGTCCCTTTTTTCCACCTCGCTTGAACTGCACTTACTCCAAAAATTTGTTTAATTAAACTGCAAACTTGTGAATATAAAATTAGAAGCAATGAGATGGATAAATAAATAAACTCATGATGTTTTCAGTTCTACGGTGTGTTTCCAGCAGTGATACGCCCCTTTATATTTTGATGGTGGAATGAGTTGTGCCTTCTGAGCCCACCGCGGTTTTTCAAAAAGACGCCACAGTGCGTGGATTAAAGTTTCTAGTGATTAGGAATAGGATTAGGATAGGAGGCTTAACCTTCATGTCGTTCATGTGTTGCCGAAGTCCTTGCTTGAGTTTTGATGCGTAGGAGCAGAGGTGACATTTGTAGTTTTTCTCTTCCGAGTGGGATACCATGTGACTCTCAAGGAGGATTTTCTTGGTTGTTGTAAATTGGCAGTGGGGACAGTTGTAGCATCCCAAATCCGTGTGCACGTATCGAAAGGTGTGGAGCCAGGGAACTGCACATGAGTGATTTCCCACATTCTGGACAATCCACTTTGGTATTCCTGTCAAAGGCGACGCGTGTACTCCGACAACCCCCATTTACAAGTTCACGATTCTTCACCTTTTCCTCGTGTACTTCCGGATGGAATCGCTCCAAGTGGAATTTGAAATAATAAAGATTCTTGAAATTCTTTTGACAGATTTCACAGAAATTGTCGTAAGTCTTGGGGGGGGGGGTCTTGGAACTGGGCCAAGATTTCCGGGGAAGCGTGAGCGTCTGCGGTGTGTTCTTTTCTAATGTGAGTTCGATATTACTTTCTTTCACGGTAAAGCTTCCCACAAAATGGACATGGCAACGTTGGTACCACATAGACCTAGGAATCAAAACGTAAAAGTTTGGTACAATTATTTTACACATGTGGACTAATTCTTTAATAGATTGTTTTACATACTTTTTCGCTTCAAAGTCCATCCACTTCATTTTTAGCGTGATGTTTTTGAACATGTTTTTTCAGAGATCTCATCGTTTTCTTGCCTGTGGAACTTTGTATTTGTGAAGGAGGAGCTTACTGGTGCTTGGAAAACTAAGATGGCACTCTGAGCAGGGATAACATTGTAGAGTACTTTTGAACTCCACGTTGTGGGATGCGACACTTCCATTGATAGGAAGAATTATAGTCCGTTCGCTTAGTTTATCCAAAAGAAAAAAAATTCCCGCCCAGCAAAACCCATAAGGTTTGTTAAGGGGCTGGACTTTAGGCTCCACCAGGCCGTTGGGTAAGCTAAGCGAACGGACTATAGATGGTTGCCACTGCATTTGAGAATGAAAAGACGAGGGAAGGGGGAGGGAGCGGGTGGCAGTAAAAAAACTCTCCACTCATGAGGGGGTATCCCTACCATGATCGTCTCAATGTACATAATGTAAAATTTACAAGTGAGTACATCGGTACATCTAATTGAATACTTTAACTTTAGTCCCGTTTACTTTTATTTATTGAACCACGGCAAACTAGGATACAGGAGAAGGTGATATGGCAGGCCGTAAAGCCCTATTGTCCTAAAAAAAAGTGGTAACAAGAAAAGTGAGTTTTTGAAACTAATTTTACCCACGGAGCTTCATAAGAAAAAGAAATCCGAAATAGCAAGCGCATTTTCAGAGATACATCATAGGTCCTTCGTTCAAAATTGGAGATGAGAACGGTATACGTCGATTTTGTTAAGGAAATTTTTTGATCGGATAATTGATTCGACAGTTAAAATTCGTTAAAGATGCGAAATTCCCCGTTCACTCAACCAAAGTCTGTTCACGTGGTGGTTCCCTCTACGACCACACAATTTTGGCGCTACGGCCTGCCATATCACTTTCTCATGTATCCTAGTTTGCCGTGCTTTTACATAGGAGTCTTATGGAACTAAACTTTCCAGTTGGAAAACGCTGCTATGAAGCTCAAGGTCCGGCCATCTAATCCAGCACCTCATCCGTATTTTTGCCTGCTCTCCAATTTTTGTCAGGATATTTTTTCAAAATTCGTAATAGTTTCGGTGATATCCTCGTTTGAAAAAATAGGGACATAAGGAATAGTGTTAGCTTTTTTTGCGTAGGGTACATTTCTCAACTTTTTTTCTGTTGATGGGTTCGCGGGCAAATCATGCTCCTCCTACTTGCAGGCCGAATACACTTACATGGGAACCACGCCAGAGAGGTCACGCGGATCTCAATGAGATTCGAAAAACTCGAAAAACCTTATGGGAAAATGCACGTAAAAAATCAAATTTCAAAGGGACCTTTTGCATTTTTTCAAAAAATTCAAAATTCAAAAAATTTTCGCCTTGGCGACAGTTGATATCCGGCGCAAAAGTATATACTTATGTTAGCACCCTCTATAACATAATTGAAGCTCATTAAAATCCGCGTGACCTTTCTGGCGTGGTTCCCATGTCAGAATATTTTTTTTTCAATGGGTGCTTGCAAGTTTTCCGAACGAGACATAAATAATTTAGATTTTTCTGAAATTACCTCTACTTCAATTTTGATTATTTTTTCTAAATCCTTCAACTTCCTTTCAAAATTCGAAAGTGACTTCTACTGAATTATTTGCTAATGAACTTTTTTTTTCTTTTTTTTTTTTAAAGAATTTCGATCCAATTTTGGGTTTCACATCCAAATGCTTTTGCTTGAATTCCGACCAATACTCAAAAACGTCAATTTCATTTGGTAAGCTAGCGCCCTTGATCTCGATTCTTGTTTATCTCGTAATTATTTACGATTGAATTCATTTTGATTTTTCGGGTTCCAAGACGGGAGGGAGGAGCGTCCTTCCCTTTTATAATTTCGACTTTGTAAATTTTTCATTTAGATTGGCCAAGATTAGTCCTTCTTCGCTTATTTTACTACCGCTTTACTAAAAACAGGAAAATAGTTTACATTCACACGACAAGTAAACCGTGTCTTTGCGTGAGGTAAAATGTTGGGTCGGCGACACATTAGACTAGTGACGACATTAATCCGACTCTCAGCCTCTCTTCATCTTACGACGTACCAATGGGAGCCTTGCAAGTACTTGATCACGGCAACAAGCGCAAAAACAAACTTCCTGTTTTTCTTCCCCGTGACTTGTCTTGGGTTCAAACTGACCAACGGGTTAATAATATTTGCTCTAGTATTTGGTTCCCTAAGAATATTGCAGGGTACCTTCCTTACAAACCTTACACTTCAGCAACTCATGTTCCAAATATTCATTCTCTGCACGTACGCCGTAGGAGGGCTTATCTCACTTCTGAACCTCTGGCGAATGGACCAAGTTGCTAAATTCATGACGCTGTTTCTACGCTACGAGAAACATTTAACTGGTAAACGAAACATTGCAAATTTTCGAGCCATGGCGCCAAAATTTGCTAATGGTGATTTTAGGAGTGAATTATTTTTTTTGCATTCCAGAACGTTATCAAATCCGACCAACGCGTGACCGGTGCATGCCTTTGATGATGAGCATCAT
Organism: Anurida granaria; assembly: GCA_034694825.1. NCBI lineage: Eukaryota > Metazoa > Arthropoda > Collembola > Poduromorpha > Neanuridae > Anurida > Anurida granaria. The sequence goes on along the minus strand of JAQIWD010001521.1, from coordinate 7,595 downwards.
GGCGCTTAGCATTTCTCAAGTGCAGGCAGCGACATTTCTTTATTTGTCAAATTCAAACCAACACGTCTACATTGGCTCACTCGTTTCCTACATCCCGGGAAAATTCAAAACGGCAAGATGGTTATCCTCTTGCTTTTTCTTTATTCTTGAAATGTTTTTAACAATCGGAATTGTCATAAATGGGCTCCTATTTTCTCTATTTTTCATCTGCATATCCCAATCAGTTGACTTTTGGTTGAATGAATTACGGTAAGTCGACTAAAAATTCCAACTTGCCGCCAAATATCCATGTCAACTTTGATTTTTCAGCCCTGATCATCAGGAATATCATTGCGTGGGAAGGGAAGAAAGAAATACGAACGATCAGTTTCGGACTTTGGTGACAGTTGGGAAATGTTACAGAAGTTGGCAAATTTTTTACCAAATGCTCAATGACGTCTTTGACTTTTTAATTTGTGGACAACATTTCCTGGTGGCAGTTTACCTCACCATTGGCTTCTTCTCAACTTTTCACTTTGCCCGTTTGGACAACTTGGCCTCAATCTCTAAATTCGCTTCATACACCGTTTTTCCCGGCGCTACTACAATGTTCCTTGTCTGGGTTCTACTTGTCCAAAAGCAGGTTGGGAAAATAAGAGTTAACAGTTTGGACGTGAAAAAGCGATGGATGCAGCAATTCAACATCGGGGAATCGATGGGAAGGAAATCTAGCAAAGATACATTTCTGCGCAGTTGCCGTGAAATTTCTGTCCACGTTGGCCCATTCTTTCCATACAAAGTTTCTACAATCACGTTAATCCTTTCAGAATGCTTAGATAAGGCAATTATGCTTATCCTCGGAGTAAATTAACATGAAATGTATGAAATCTACCAATTTTATCTGTCCAACTAATTTTTTTTGTCATAAAATATGTACAATCATTTTGTTGTTTTGGTTTACATAAGTCAATGTCTACAGTTTTGGAATCGTTTTACATACGATTTGTTTATCTCAGACACATTTTTTACCCCTGATAATCTCATGGTTGAATGAAGTTCTTCATGGAGGATACGCAGCACTTTTTCCACCCCCTCTTGTCCTCCGGCGCCAAGACCCCATAGGATTCCCCTTCCCACGAAAACCATATGCGCCCCCAGGGCAAGGGCTTTGAAAACATCCGAACCCCTCATCACCCCACCATCCACATAAACTTCAACTTTTCCTCCCACAGCCTCAAGAACTTCTGGTAGGATTTCAATCTACCAAAAAGTTTGCATTTTAGCCACTTTTTACGTAATTTGGTTTTTGGAATTTTTTCAATTTTTTTTTTACCGTCGGCAGAACGCAGTCCAGTTGTCTTCCACCGTGATTCGAAACCAGGATGGCACTGACCCCATTGTCCACGGCAATTTGAGCATCCTCCCCAGTTTGGATTCCTTTTACCACTATTGGCAGTTTGGTTTGCCTACGGCACATCAACCAGTCACGCTTAATTTCGACCCGTAAAATTTAAATTTTTAGTACTTACGATTTGATAAAGTGAATTATTTCCCACGTGTAGGATGGGTCATGTGTGGCCGCCGCGTGGGCGCGCAAGTCAAACTTGTCCGAATGAGCACCTCCTGAGGCTTCGTCAACCTCCCCTGTGACTTCTTCCGGAACATGATAGATGGCGTTAGCCAAGGGGGGCAGCACAAGCGAGATGCGGGCCATTTGTCTCCGCTTGCCTAATCCGGCAGTGTCAACAGACAAAACTATTGCTTCGAATCCGACACTTTCAGCTTTTCGGACCAGTGAGGCTAAGGAACGGCGCCCTCTGTGGAGCGGAACTTGGAACCATTTTCGGCATCCGGGTGCTTGGGCAGCAACTTCCTCCAAGGATTTCGTAGCGTGGTAACTTAGGATAAAAATCGTCCCCAGTTTCTCTGCAGCTAAAAAAGGTGAAAGAAAAATTTGATTTTAAATGTGAGCAAAATATGCTTACAATTTTTGCTGGGATTTTGAAATTTTCGAACCGACCTGCCACAGTTGCCAATTCTCCGTCAGGATGAAGGAGACACTGCATAGCTGACGGCGAAATTCCAATGGGCATCCCTACGGGTTTCCCTAATATGGTCACACTCGTGTCAATTTTGGAGACGTCTCTTAGGAATCTCGGCCGGAGACGCCAACTTTTTAAAAGAATGCAAACAGTTATGTTAAAATTAGGTTGAGATTGGTTTATTTTTAATGCGCCGCCACCTATTATAAGCATCGCGGTTTTCTTGGACTGTGATCTCATCATCAGCGCCACCGTTAAAGTACGTAAGTATATTACTATCCCAGTTCCTTTTTGCAGCCTCAGCAAAGTCCTTTACGCACACAAATCCCTCCATTCCACGTTTAGGAAAGGGTCAAAATTTTAGTAGAATTGAATGTACTGAGGGATTTGGAAATGGAATGAAGGCCAAACGCGTGGAACAGATTGATAAAGGAATTCCATCGCACCATTTATCATAATCTAGGTTTGCATTATCATGGCGTCGGCCAATTGATAATGAGCATGTTGATAAGATTACAAGCTCAATTGATAAAATTCAAAGATTAATTTTCGCATTCATAGTCCGTAAATTTCCGTTTGTTAATTCAAACCTTGCTCACAAATATCCCAAATTTAGGTGATGAGCCATTGGTTCAAATGAAGGTTAATTGGAAGCCAAATTGAGGATTTTGTGGTGGTATGGCCTAATTTTTTCTCATTGGAATTAAGCATGCTACTTATCTCGACCCACTAATTAAAATTTAATTTTTCTGAATTCAGACTTTGTGTCCATTACCCCAAATGTTCAAGGGGAGAACTTAGCAATTGTACCACTCGATTTTTAACCGTTGAAGAAAACATATCACAGTCCAAGATGAATTCGATTTCTATGACACTCACTCTCCTTTTTGGGATGGTGCTCCTCGGCACCTTTTCAAAAGCTCAGGAAGGTGAGTCAACACAATTTATTAATTTTATATTCAATTTGTATATTTTTGAACTGATAACAGACTGTTACAAGACGGATTGTGGAAGCCCAGTAACATTGGACCTTAAGTGCACTCGACAAGACGTGTCAAAGTATCCGCGGGATAAATACATCTTGCAGCAGTTTCACGACGACCCCACAAACTGCCCCGAAGGACAGACACAATTCATTTGCTGCATTTTCAAGAAAAGGATAAATTGAATTTATCGCACCAAACGATAAAGAGTAATAATTTTTCAAACAATAAAATTACTCTTCTAAAATTGAAGTGTAATTTCAAAACGCAGGAAATATTGAGCTCATGAATAAAATCGCCCTCCTCGAAAAATAAAATTCAAGCAAAGTTCGATAAATGCTTCACTCATTTTATTTTTATTTTTATGCAACTTGGCATGATTTTGAACCAATCATGTACTCTGACATTTTCCGACAGGAGAAACAAGGGAAGAGTTAATACAATTCGTGGCAGTTTCCATTTAGACAACGGTCTGAGTTGGGTAGTAAAATGGGGTGTTGTAGGTGAATGGAGTTCCCACGGTGTTGTAGGGTGTTCCAATTGTGTTGGTGTACGTGTAGGGTGTTCCTACGGTGTTGGCGAACGTGGTTTGTGGTTGAGTGTAGTAGACTTGTTGCGTGGTTGGTACGTTGTAGACGTATGGAAGCACCTAAAAGTTGGCAAACCATAAATTAGTATAAAAATTTCAAAATTCCCCGCCAATTTTCCGATAAATTTGGCATACCTGGCTGTATGTGTTGTAGTTGGTTGGGATTTGTACATAGTTGGCATGACGACGAGTGCGGGATGGGATAAGTGTCTCCATCTTGTTTTGAAACAGGAGGAATTCCTCTGGCGTCATTTTGTTGATGTTCAAGTCCTTGTTCATCAATTTCTCCAAGTAGAATTTCTTGAGGAGGGACTCCTTGTTCAAGTCTTCCTTGACAAGGGTATCTTTGACTAGGGAATCCTTGACGAGGGAATCCTTCACAATGGAATCCTTGATAAGGGCTTCCTTCATGAGGGTTTCAATATGACTCTGGTCTACCAACTTCTCACCAAAGATCTAAAGGCGGGAAAATTCAAATTCTAGACTCCCGAACCAAATTTTACGAAATTTTGAAAGGAAAAATTTCGAAATTTAAAGCTTAGGGCGTGGCATACCTTGTTGATTGGGTTGACGATGGTGGTTGGGACTGGGATTTTGACTTCAGTCTTGACTTCCGTGATTTCTTCTGGTTTGTTGATGTTCATGAAAATGTTTTTCATGATCTTGTCCCAGTACAATCCCTGGATGTTCATGTTCTTCTCAACATGTTCAACTCCGAGGACTTTTCGGACGACCTCATCGTAGTTGGTTGGCATGACGACGTCGTGGATGTTGGTGGTGGGGAACATCTTGGTCCATGAGAGTGGCATAACTGGAGTCTCGACATCAGCGATTTTAGTGGTTGGGAACATCTTGTTGGTCCATGAGAGTGGCCATACTGGAGTCTGGACATTGCTGGAGAATACTTGGGGGTAAATGTACTTGTAGAAGAGGACTGAGTTCTGGAAGAAAGTGGGGAAGACTGGGTGGGTCCAGTAGGTTTGGAATTGGGGGGTGACCAACCATGACTGGAAAAGTGGGTGGGAAAAGTGTTGACGGAAGAGGGGGAGTTGGTAGTAAACTTGGAAGAGTGGGTGCTGGATCAATTCCTGGAGGCTCAAGATTTGATCGACTTCACCGTTCCAGAGGGTCTTCATCATCCCGGTGTTTTCTGTCATCAGAAGGGGGTTTCCCATCATTCCCATCATTTGATTGGTGGTCTTGATGGGGTACTTTTCGAAGGTCTGGCCAAAGACACAGACAGCCAAGAGAGCAACTCCGATCTATTAAAAAAATATTGTAATAATTAGTATTGAAATTTTGAAATTTTTGTTTGAATTTTATAAATTTTGTAAAGTATCAAAAATATTATCAGATTAAACTTACAACAGCCTTCATGTTGGATGCGATTGACAGTTGGGATGCGGATGAAGAAGGAAGAAGAAGAGTTCGATGAAATTATGAATCTGGGGATGCCCTTTATATACCCCTCCAGAATCCGAATCATCCTCTCCCCACATGGTCTCACATGTCAGTTTAATCATGAGATTAATTAAAAACGGGTCTTGAGGGTGCCCTTGTGGAAGAAATCCCATAACCCCTAGCTACTGACATGGAAAATCTTGGAGGACGCTCCGGACATGAGACCAAAAACCGGTTTTTATTTTATGATCAACTTAATTCCAGTTGACTTTCCTTTAACCGAAGGAGCACAGGATGCATAGAAACCAAAATCCTACCGTAGATAATGAAAATCTTTGCACATTGGCAAGAACATATTAAAGAGCTTCGAGTTTTTTTGAGTTGATTATCACGTTCCATTTTGCTGTTTCGAAGGGCATTATTCACCTTGTTTCCAGGTGGATACCGATAACGGACTCGTCATTTGTAATTTGAATGAAAAGTTAGCCAATTCAGCTCAAAGTGCTCCAATTTACCTGTCAATGAATTCCGAAATTTTCCTAAAAGTTGTCTACTTCATGTTCATGAGGACACATTTTTCGAGACAATTTGAAGGGAAGGATAGGTTTTATTCTAAAGAAATAATGGGATTCAAGAGTGAAAACTCTTCATGACCCATTCATGACAGAATGGTTTTAATGATAGTTGTAATGGTGACCGCATGTGCAGTTGCGAAGCGCTTCCTTTTCATAGCATGAGTCCTGATGATTGTGACTTATCTCGCATCTCAACTTCCGGATGAAGGAGAGTGGATTCCAAAAGTAGGACGTGCAACCGCACTTGCTGCATTTCCCCATTCTAGAAATATATGGAGGAGCATTAAATTAACATAAAATTCACTCCTTGGATTAATTCGTTTAACGCCGCGGCTCGGGCTTAGTGGTATGAAAAATTGAAAAATGAAAAGAAATTCCGAGGTTCACAAATAAATTTATACAAAATTGGAAGTTACCTGAACGCGTTTGGTTCTCAAAGGAAGAGTGCGAAGGATAAAGATGTTTTAGTGTCAAGGATTGAAGTCCAAGCTGATAAACAATTAATTACTTTGTTCTTTATGCCCAGTTGAGCCAGATTAAATTTTTACAAAAAAAATGACTAATGGATTCGACTCTAAAGTGCGGCGGCCTTTATTTTTTTTAGAAAGTTCTTTGGCGTCAAAAGTTTATATTTTGAAAAAAAGAGAAAAACGCAAGAATCTTAAAATTTTTGTACACACTTTTATCTTGTGAAAGTTTGTGCAAAAATAGAGTTATGGATTCACCTGTTTGAGCTAGAAATTTATTGTTTATCGACTTGGTTCGAGGCGACTTGCTGTGGAGACGAAAAATTTGGAACTGAAAGGCTTCCCGAAGAACGGATGCGGACATGTACGCATTAGTTCATTAGTCATTTATTCATTTGCTTATTGGTCAAGCGTTAGGCTGACTAAGCGATCCTTGTTATGTTTAGTTTTATGCTTTTATGTGCTCAGAATTGTTTTTTTAAGGTTCTATTTCGCAAGCTCACCATTGTACGGGTTTTTATGACCGTGTGGTTATGACGAAGCGAAGCGATTAAGATAACTTTTGTTTCGAAAAACAAAATCCAACGCCTCAAAATAGCTTAGATCAGCTTAATACAATAATTATGAGTGGCTGGGAATATGAAGGCGTGTTTATCAGTCATCGCTAAAGTTTAACATACGAATCAATCCCGTGGTAATACGTTCATACTCATGAGACAATAAAGATAAAAAATGATGAAAACATCACGCGGGGATTGCAGGAGTCAAGGGAGATTGCATTGGTTACATCCATGAAATATTGAATAAATCAGAATGGTTTAGACATTTAGATTCGTGGTATCAAAAAAATATGGTCGTGGATACACTTCGGACCGGAATTTATTTGATATGAGAAATATTGAACATTATTAGAAATTTAACAGTCAATCCTTATGTTAGCTAACCGGGTAACCTAACCTAAATGGCCATTAGTTTTACGTCTACATTTTGTATCAGTTGGTCCCATCGTTTTGAATTATTTTAGAAACAGATTAATAAATTGACAAGTGCTTGCACAATTATCTCGTTTAGTAAATCTGCAAATGTCTTGGGTTTCAAAATAAAAACTCCAGCTACTTTCGATTTCAAGGACTGGCTCGAACGTAGAAACCAAAAATCATTTTTCCCAATTTGAGCCTGTTTTGCAAACGCCGCCTTGAAGTACAATGAAAGGTTCGTGATTCTTGCTTCAATCCGAAGCGTGGCTTCCAATAGCCCCAAAGAAACTCCTCCCATGAGTTCAAGCATCATGATGAGTGGGAAACACAATGTTGACCTCAGTCGGATGATGGAATAGGCGGAAGTTATTGTGACGCCACAACCACATGCAAGGAAAATTGGTAAAAGATAATTGAAGACAGAGACGTAGCGTGAAATTCTCGGACCTGGTGGCTAGACCTCGGCGGCCCCTGGCCCCAGAGAATTATTAATGTGACTCTCCCCTTCAATACATTTAAGTTTTGATCTTATAAGGGTCGGACACCTACTCACTAATTAAGCAAAGCGAAGAGGGTGAAAGG
>JAQIWD010001520.1:0-12121 GCA_034694825.1 Anurida granaria | reverse complement strand
ATTTCTTTGCAAACATGTAGTGGGACAGCATTCCAGGATAGTTTTTCTTTTTTCTTGAGTAGTGTGGAAGGAAGTGTTTTGCGTGACGCCAAGAAGATTCGATTGTATTGGTGTGGGCACCGGTTTGTGGGTCCACGAAATTAATTGAATGATTCACTTTTAGGTGTTCATACCCTTCCTCGCCGAGATGGTCATATGCTTTCCAAAAGTCTGATAGTATGGTTGTTCCAGGTCGGATCCATTGTTTGATAATATTCACAAGAGTCACTGCTGATCGGTCTTCTACTGGAACCATGAACAATGCTCCGGTTTCTCGCTCAATTCCACCAAATACCCACTGTCCTTCCACACGATGTCCTCGATTATATTTTCTTTTGCCAAATTTTGACTCGTCAATTTCAACTGTTTTTCCTTCACCTCCAATCATTTCGGAATTTTTCAGGCTCCATTCTTCCAATGCCTTTAATTTGGGTTGAAGTTTAGTATACCACATGCTTTGGTTATCCTCTCAACCGTATTCTAAGTTTAATTCTAGTATTGAGTTTAAATCGTGTCCTGAGTTTCGAAATAGTTAAGGTTTGATAATGAAAAAACGGAAGTGACAAGGAATGAGTTGCTTCGCTTCGCTCGCAACTCATTCCTTGTCACTTCCGTTTTTTCATTATCAAACCTTAACATATTCCGAACCAGCGCACTTAGTCAGTATTTTCGCATTTTTTAACCTAACCCCTACGGGGTATAGTCGCCACGCTACCGCGCTCAGATACAAGTAAAGCGAGTGCTCGCTATATCGCTCGCCGTATGCGCTATTGCGGGCTAAAGCCCGCAAATGCGTTACATTGGTATGATAACCTCAGGTATGATGACCAAATTATGCGGTATACTAAACTCCAACCTTAATTGGTCTGAAACTCAAGTTAGTCCAAATGCCCAGCTCAGAAGTGTTGTATGTCGACTATGGTTCACTATTTGATTGTCACTTTTAGATTAAATATTTTGTAGACTTACTTGACGAGTGAAACTCGTCCAATCAACAATTGTATTCTTGTTCAGTTCCAACTCCCTGGCAATGTCCTTTTCGGTGAAGTTTCGTAGGATCATGTAGGTAAGCATGACGATCTTTTCGCAGGATAACTTACTCTTTGAGAACCATGACGAATTTCTGATTGATAACTCAGTGCTACACTTTCGTTTACCCTTCTTCGGTTCCTTTCTTGTTTTCTGGCACCTCCATCTGTTCTCGTCCCGAATCATTGCTGAACCACACTTTGGACACCTTTTTTCGGTGGATATTACCTTCCATTCTTCCAGTTTTCGGTTAAATTCTTCAGTTTTTAGCGACAGTTTGTAAAGACCAATGAGATTCCACATTGTGTAAGTTTCACTGGAGGTCAAAGGTCAACTAAAGAGGCACCCAATTTTGTAGCAGTGGAGGTCAAAAGGGTCGGGGTTGGGTTCACAGAAGAGTGAAATGAGAGAAAGAGTAACCCAGACCCCCATGCACTTTACATTACAAAAAAAAACTTTGACCTTTGACCATGGGCGTAGTTAGTGTTTGCCCCAAGTGATATATGTATACTAGTGACCCACGTGACACGCCCTGTCGATTGACACCACTCCCGTTAAAATCTGGGAGGAGGGGCTATACTAGGATTATACCTATTTGAATGCAAGTGTCCATGTAAATCTTTCTGTTTTTATTTGTTTCAGGCTGTTGGGATTAAGGGTGGACCAAGTATACGATCTAGACAAGAAGAGCTACTTGATACGACTGGCAAAAACCAATACGAAGCATATGCTCTTCATCGAATCTGGATGCCGGTTTCATACTACCAGTTTTGAATGGCCAAAAAATCCAGGTTATTGCTGGATTGGAATGGAGATATATTTTCTGGATTTCTAATTGGGATTGAGATTTGGGTTTTAATTATTTTCAGCTCCTTCCGGCTTTACGATGAAGTTGAGGAAACATTTGGCAAATAAACGACTTGAGAATATAACTCAAGTGGGGGTGGACCGTGTCGTCAACTTCCAGTTTGGAACGGATGCCTTTGAGTTTCACATTTTCCTTGAACTTTACGATAAAGGGAACATCATCCTTACGGATCAAACTCTCGATATCCTCTCTCTTGTCCGACCCCATGTTCAAGGCGAAGACAAGTAAGTTAAGAGGTGGACCCTGTAAACGATTTTTACGAATGGTATGAAATCACAGTATGATTTTCCACAGAATTGCACCACATCAAAAATATGCGATTGACAAGGCCAAGACTTCATTTTCCCTTTCCAGGGAGGAAATGGAGCTTCATCTAGATTCCTCTCCTGGCAAGACACTCCGTGAAAGCTTTCTTTCTAAAGTTGAATTTGGTCCATCTCTTTTCTCGTTTGTCCTGAAAGAAGAAGGATTGGTACCAGGCTCCAAGATTCCATCGGCTGAGACGGCGGATGAGCGGAAGTAATATTCCACCAAACTTCCAAAGTTTGTCACCGTTCAGCAGAATAATTTTCATTTCTTTGTAACCCAAGGCTATTTGCCGACAAGTTTTTCCGGTGCTTGGAGCGCGGAAAGGGGATCCTCGAGGGCGAACAACAGAGTGGAGGTTTTATTACAATTGATACCAAAGCGATAAAGAAAACTGCTTCGCAACCGTTAGTAGCAGTTGCCCCGCCGCGTGACCCCACCACCATCACCACCCAACCTTTCGTCGTCTACGATCAATTCCATCCAACGCTCTTGGCTTCCAATTATGATCCAGCTGAAATTATTTCTTTTCCCACCCTTAATGAAGCCATTGATGATTTTTTCTCTAAGATTGAGGCTCAGAAAATTGAATTGAAACAAAAGACACAGGTACTGATAATCCTTGTTTTATGCCTCGAATGAAAACAGAACTAATTTGCTGATCATTTCAGGAACGAGCGGCCTATGGAAAACTCGAATCGATGAAAGAAAATCAGAAGCGACGCTTAGATGAACTCCAACAAGTGCAAGAGGTGGACAAACGAAAGGCCGAGCTGATCATGTTTAATCAAGAAATCGTTGAGCAAGGGATCTCGATCATGAGACAACTCATCGCCAACCAACTCTCCTGGGATGATATTTGGGAACAAATTAAAGAGGCTCAGAAGACTGGGGATCCGCTTGCTAAGCAGATCGTTGCTCTCAACCTAATTAAAAATCAAATCACAATGAAGCTTAAGTAAGGAAAAAGTCTTTAAATGTTTTAAAATGCAATTGTCCTCGTGTTAAAGACGTGGATTTCCGATGCAATGTTAAACCTATTGATTTTCAGCGATCCGTATGAAACTGTGGAAGCTGATAAAGGAGTCAATGTTGATATTAACTTGGACTTGTCAGCGTATGCCAATGCGAGCAAGTACTTCGACCTGAAGAAAGCCTCAGCGAAAAAGGAAGAGAGAACACTGGAATCAGCCGAGAAGGCACTCAAATCCACCGAAAAGAAAACAATGTCCTCCTTACGTGAAGTTGCGACTATTCAATCTATCAAAAAAGTCAGAAAAGTAAGGGAATTGGACATCAGCAGATGAAGTCAATGACACAATCTGTTGATTGCATTTAATATATTTCTAAATTCTTTTGCACTTTGTCAACAGGTGTTCTGGTTTGAAAAATTCCGGTGGTTCATTTCATCAGAGAACTATATGGTCCTGGGAGGGAATGATGCCCAACAGAATGAGCTCCTGGTCAAACGTTACTTGAAACCAAAGGACGTGTATTTGCATGCAGATTCCCACGGAGCTCCGACTGTTATTATCAAAAACGATTCTGCCCCCGGTCCTGTCCTGCCGAAAACTCTGAATGAAGCTGGAACGATGGCCGTATGTGCGAGGTTAGCACCACTTGAACCATGCTCAACTTAATCCATCAATTACTTATCTTCAATTTCTGATTCGCAGTCATGCTTGGGATGAGAAAATAATCCCAGCAGTTTGGTGGGTCTGGGGTGACCAAGTTTCGAAATCTGCCCCAACAGGAGAATACCTCCCAACTGGTTCCTTTATGATCAGAGGCAAGAAGAATTTCCTACCTCCTACTCAGCTCGTACTCGGATTCGGATTCCTCTTTCGACTCTCAGAAGAATCCATTCCTCGACATGCGAATGAGCGAAGTCGCAGAGTTCACACTTCGAGTGTCACCACAGACGGAAGTATTCGGAGCAGCATCAGCGAGGGTGATGCTTTGCCTGAGGGCGAAGCTCCGCCCCTTGACAACGTCTCCAGTGATACGGATTCGGAAAACTCGGAAGCCGATGAAGAGGCCTTTCCAGATACGAAGGTTGAGATTGCCCTAAATGAGAAGCCAGGGACAAGTAGGACAAGAACAGTTTCCAGCGTCTCTGCAAATAGTGTTGGGGACATCGGTGGAAGCGTTTTAGCGGAAGAGGGTGAAGGGACTGTGATAACGGCTGGTATCGTACCAGGTGGAACTTCAACTGATGTGATGAAACTAAGACAGAAAGCAAAGAAGAAGGAAAAGGAAGCCAAGAAACAAGGGAAAGTCCTACCGAAAAAGGCACCCGCACCTGTAGTCGAACCTGTACAGCCTTCGTCATCCACGGGAAACAAGCCCAAGCGTGGTCAGCACGGTCGGCAGAAAAAGTTAAAGGAAAAATATCGCTTCCAAGATGAGGAGGAACGGGAACTCCGGATCCAGTTGCTCCAGGTACATTTTTCAATTCGATCTGCATTTATATCACTGCTGCTAGAGAATGGAATTTTCGCCGTCAATACATCTTTCTTTAACAGTCCAAGCCCAAGGGGAACGAACCAACGGTAGTACCCCCGACATTGGACAAAATTGAAGAAACTGGAGTAGAAGGGGAAGGAGATCCGGTACCCGAAGATGCTAAGAAGAAAAAAGACAAGTCTGCTTCCGCTTTGAAGGCTGAGCGTCGTCTTCTTGACGCAACGGCGGAGGAGGATGAGCAGGTGGAAGTTCCGGAAATGGAAACAAATCTCCTCAATACTTTGACTGGTAAATTACCTCGGATCTGATCTGGATTGTAAATACTTTTACCTTCAAGTGAACCTCTTTAATATTTCCAGGTTCCCCTTTGGAGGAAGATGAGCTTCTCTTTGCAATTCCAGTTGTCGCTCCTTACTCGACACTCCAAAACTACAAATTTAAAATTAAAATGATTCCTGGAACAGCAAAGCGGGGTAAGGCAGCTAGGAACGCTTTAGAATTCTTTCTGAGAGACAAGAGCGTGAGACCAAGGGAGAAGGATCTCCTGAAATCAGTCAAGGACCAGGACCTCCCACGTTATTTCCCAGGGAAAGTGAAGTTGGCTGGAGGGGTAGACAAGAAATAGAAATTTATTGATTCTGGTAAGCCATAGTATTATGCTATGTCTATTTCTGATTAACAATTCCATCTATGGCTAAATCGAATCATTATTTTATTCTTACAAATTCAAATTATTGAAGGAAGAAATATTAATTTGCAGAATCAACCCCCAGTTTAGAATCTTCTAGACAAGACGATCTAGCGTTTCTTAATTTTTTGTAATCCGGGACGAGATGACAAGTGGAGAGGGTTCCTGTCATACAAAACAAGGGAGTGTAGTCGTGATTCCTGATTACTTTCCCAAGTGTCATTTTTCAAGTCAACAGGCCGGACACTTTCATAAAGAACTCAACCAAGGAGAAAGTGAAACGGAGTCCCTTAAGCATCTTTTCCCTTTCTCCCAGTTACACTTTTCGTTTCTGAGTAATGAAGGAGTCCACAAAATATGAAGAAAGTGTGCTATGCGTCTGTTTTCTTATTTAGGAAAAAAGGCATTTTGAGTAAGGACAGGTTGCATTTAAGCCTGTCACCACATTGCTGGAAGCTCATTAGTAATCCCATTTCCCGTACTCATCAGACCAGGAGAAAGTTTTTAACTTTTTAACTTTTCCATTCATCAAGTCCAATGTGTAAGGCACCACCACCACTGTGCTTATCCTTTTCTTTCACAGATTCAAAATGTATCTCATTTTAACTGTCATCCAACTTGGGGTCTTCCGTCCTGATCCGCAACCGCATGTCTCCCCTCTTGGATTTATGAAAAATAAAATAAGTCTTGTACTTTCTCCGCTGGTGAAAGATGAGGATGACAGGAAGATCATAAAGTGAAAGGAAAACTCTTAAGCTTCGCGTCTGTCACCCCGCCACAGAAACACCTTAATCAAGGAAAATTTTCACACAAAGCAAGCCCAGTCTTCCTAAACTATAATTAATCATCCTTCTCCCTTACTTTGGCAGTTTACTTTGTCACTCTATTGGATTTTGCAAAAGTTGACGAAGGGGTGCTACAGCGAAAGGAGGGTAGAAGACGGTGGAAAAGCCTTTGGCTAAATCTTCATTCCACGAGAGGAATTTGGCACTTTTTAACTGAATTCTTAATGTAAAGTTAGGCACGTCCGCCTTTTGCCCCCTAACCTCCCCCACCCCCTCCCTTGCAATAAAAGGCATTTGCTTTTGCATTTACTTTCTCTCATTCCCTCGTCATCATGAATTTTTATGTTTATGAAAGGAAGTTGAATGTGTTGAGAGGTTGTTGGGGCAGATTCTGAATGGGGAAAAGAAAATGTAAGAGAATGCGAAATCACATTTGGCAAGCTCACAGAAGAATCCATCGGACCCCCGTTTCCCCTCAAGTTCTTTTCCACATTTGGCATGCATTATGGAGGAGCAATAAGCCTTTATTGAGAAATACATAATCCATAGTCCCCCCTTTCTTTCCTTGGCCCTGTAGAAGTTCATGAGCCCTTTTTAATGGCCCTTCAACTTCTTAGCCGGAAGTACTTCCTTTCCGTTTTTAGCATAAAAGTTGCAATCATTATCCCAAGTCTAACAGCCCATTCACTCCATTCCAACATTCTCAGAGAACAACAATCAGCAGAACTTTCCCATTCGCAAACTTTCTCCTCTACGCCTCCAGAGTTGTAAATACGGCAAGTTGAAGTGAAATTTAACCACAAAAGGGCCCCTCGCTATCCCAAAAGTGATGCAAAAGGCCCTTAGAAAGTGTTGACTGATTTTTGTTAAGCAGCGATAAGTGGAAACCTGAAATGAGGACATGTTTCTCTAACAATGCGAAATTAATTTAATTTTTTTTTACCATCCCCTTGTCCAAATTTTAGATCGGGATATACGTTATTGAAATTAACGTAGTCATTTTGTTAGAAAGTGACAGATTTATGACTTTTTACTTTTCAGTTGAACGATTTGCAATTTCTTTAATGATTCAACGCGCAAACTTATCTGGTGAAAGTCGAAATTAAAGAAAGGTGAAAATGAGTTTTAATAAATCTTGGCCCAAGGGACGACGGAAGTGAAAGTAGGTTTCCATTTGTTTCCACGAATCGATTTGATTCCGATTCTGATCTCTTTTACAATTAACTTTTGTAGTAGCAACGAATAGAGTTGGCAAATGGCAAGTTGGAAATGTAGATGTTAAATTAGTCTTTGGGAATTCTGGAGATCTCCAAATGGAAAGTGCGGAACATGAATAATGAAGAATGATTCATAAGTTGGTGAAAGTTGGGGTGGGATGTGGAGAAAGGAGACAGACGTCCCCATCCAAACCAATATGAGGAGGATCCCTGGACAGAAAAGAGGAAGCGCAGAAAGAATTATGAGTTATGGTCTCCAGTTCTCAGCCATTTTGATTTAAGACAAAAAGAAATCAGACTCTGGAAAATGAATGTTTGCCATTCCTACTTTCTCCATTTTCATTTCCCTTGCCCTGCTGAGCACACGGAGGAGAAACAAAGACAGCAGAAATAATTTGAATCTCCAACCCCTCCAATCCCAAATACAAACAAAGAATCTCAATTTCCATGAATTCTTCAACTTTAAGCCAAATCCTCCCATTATGCTCCGGACGCATTGAAAACGGAGAAAGCATGCAAAGGAGATTGGCGTCTGTTGATGGCACCGGGTATTTTAGTACCCGTGACAGCTCAATTTCCTCTGGAAAAGACGTGCAGGTAGAAACAATGAAATGAAAAATGGACGTCGAAGAATCCTGGACAACTTAAAAGGGAGGGAAAGAAGCATTAAAGAAACGCAATCAGAGAATCTTTGCAAAAATCTTGGAATTGGGTTCGTTTCTCTTCCTCCGACGGAATTCCCATGCAGGAAGAACTGGAAGAAGAAAAACAGGAAGGAAACTAAAGAAATAAATCTGTAAAGAAAAGACATAAAAAGGAGAAAGCAATCAGTCTCGACGACGAAACAAGGACAAACAAAGACAACAGAAGAGCAGGAGCACAGAGACACAGATTTCGGGGACTGGAATGGAATGAGTATCGAATCAAAAACAGATTTTGGCGTAGAAGGGAATGAAAGGGAGTAGTAGACACACAGGAGAAAGTATTCTATCAACAAGGACAAAAAATTGGAATTGGAAATAGGAATCCCTTGACGGTTTTCTTTCCCTTATTCCAATTCCTCGGGTATTATGATTACTCCACAATTCCCAGACACTCAGAAAATGAGAATGAGGATAAGGATTCTTTTAAGGGAAAAACAGGAACCTGGTTCCATCCCAAAGTCCTTTCCAAGGAGATCCCCCTCCGCTCACAAGATTCCCAATAATCACTCACTCTCTCCGCAGTTGTCCTGAATTTCTTCTTTCTTAGGAAGATCCAAAGGGAAAGATTTTCTTTTCCCAGTATTTTTAGGGGGCTTAGGTATAAAAAGGTACTTGTAGAAATTGGAATTGGAGCACACAATTCTTTTGATTATTCAAGAGGAAGGGGCTTCTCTCTCTGAATTTGAATAGGAGAGTAGGACTAAGGACCAAGTCTTTTAATATCCATAAGTGTATTAGAGGAGAAACCCCTCAAACCAAACTGATGATGAAAAGAAAACTTGAGAGAGACGAGAAGAAAAAGGAATTTCAATTTAAACTTGAAGATGACGATAAAGAGGCTGGCGGGATGAAGAAGAAAGTGAGAGCAAATTCGCAATAATCTGAATTTCGATGAAAAACTTTCTTTCCCACTTTCCTATTCCCACTTGCAAACTCGATAACAAAAATTAATTCTAGGGATGTTTTACATTTTCTGGGAAATCGTTAATTTTGATCAAATTTGACTAAAGTTGAGCTGAGCTGAGAACTTAAGCGGACAAGTGGGGTGGATGGACGAATCAGAGGTTAGCACAGACGACATTAAGAATTTGAAATCATGGTTGCATTAATTTTGACAAAATTGTGGCGAATTTGCATTATTCCGTGCAAGAAACTTTGAATGTTTGCATTAATTCCGAATTATTTTTTCTCACTGAGTTTTGTTGCATGGAGAAAGTAAAAGTACGAGAACTTTTTCCCCATTGAACATTGAGATGCGTAGAGATAAAAGGGAATGAGGTTGTATCCCTTCCTCAATTATTTGGTTATTTACATCCATAACTTTCCCACTTTTTCCTTGGAATATCCACCACCATCAAACCCTTCTTTTCATCTTCCTTTGTCCATATTTTGTAAAGAGAAACTTTTTTCCCTACAACACCCCAGGGAATTATTGAAACTTCCTATTTCTCTGACCCTGGAGCTTTTTTTTTTGGAGAAAGTAAAAGTTTTTGAACAAATACAAATAAAGGAAGAATAAACCCAGTAGATATTGAATTCCTCTTGTCACATTAATAACCATAAACTATGAGCCAAACCTTAGTAAGTTTCAATTTTGTTCCCATTTGCAGAGATGAAAAGTTAATATCAAGTGTTGCGTTTTTCTACCTCGACTCACCTGTAACGACGACGCTCTTTTTGATGATTTTGAAAGGAAAGACAGACGAAGTGTCCTCAAATTCTTTTGAAACGAAAAGGAAGATGAAAAGGGATGCTAAGAATTTTTTGCATGGATTCATTTCTTAAAGACGTAAAGAAGGAATCGATTGGATGAAGGAGTCTCTGGAACGTGTTTCTTCACCTTTATCTTTCCCTCCTAGCACCCGTAACTCCTTTCTTGGGAACAAGTCGAGGAAGGAAAGTCCCAAAGGAACCATTTGAGCAGTACATATACGCACGACCATGTCCTGGATTCCCATCCTTCCAGAATCTTCTCATTCCTTTACGTGTGAATGTTTCCACAATTCCTACCTCTTCTTACACATTCCTCCAAAAAGAAAGTTCTTAACCGAGTTGGGTAGTAGCCGAGATCTCAACTCATTTTATCAGAGGAAGGAAATAGGAAGAAAGCTTCTACTACATATTGTGCTCCCAAGTACAATAGAAAACTTGGAGCTAAGGCCTGCTGAATGGCCAAGAATTCCATTGAATCCGTCGTATAGAAGAAAGTAAAGAAAACAAAGCTTTTTTTTTCTTGTAGGAAGGAAAGGAGTGAAGGAGATGTTTGGAGGAACTTATAGCGGAAGGAAGGAGAAGTAAATGTTCCTGAGGATGGGAAATAAAATCCGAAGGCAATAAGGAGTAATAGGAAGAAGAAGACGAAGGAAGGAGAAAGTCGACAGTTTGGGTTGTTTTGGATTTAAGTTAAGTAGAGAAAAAGGCTTGTCATTCCATTCCATTAAGAACTTACTTCCTACTTTTTCCCAATACCCTGGCAGTAGGAGCAGTAGGAATAGAGAACAGGGAGACCAAATGGTTAATGGCGATGCGAATACTTATTCCCACTTCAGACCTACTTTTAACTTTGGATAATGATTAATTTCGGCAGTTTTTCTTCGAGTTACGGAACTTACGAGCTCACATACAAAAGGGGAAAGAAAACTTTCTTGGATTAATAAACACGCTCGATAGGGGTCGGCCATTATTACGCTCATTATTTACGTCCTCAATTATGTCGTGGTATATTTATTACGCCCACCAAAATGCACAAAGCACGCCACATTACGTTTATGATTACTGCCCCCTCTTCAAAACTAACTGAACCAAGGACAATTCCACAATTCTTCACTGGCGTTTTAGTCAAGTAAATTTTCCCTCTAATAACCTCAAGTGGAAGTGACAGAGTTTGTTGTTGGAATTTTTGATTTGTGTTTTCTCGTTTAAATTCTTGAAAGTGAGAGTGTAATTTCTAAACTAATTTAAAATCCGGCTACTCTTAATGAGTGCAAATCCATTGGATCCTTTGGGTAGAATGGGAAAACGGAGATGGGCTGAAGAGAACTCTAAGCTCACCTAAAAGCAAATGCCAAAGTTTCTCAACTTTCTCCTGTTGTGTTTTCTCTTTTCGGGGTTGAAGAAAAGTAAAAGTCGGTCTTGAGAAGGCAGGGAAAGTAAAGAGGAGACTTTCATTCCCCAGAAACTGGAAGTGAAAAAAACCGGCGAAACTTTCTCTATTCAATTCAAAGTTAGGTAAAGGAGTGGAGAAATCCAAAGAGACTCGAAAGTCCAAGTCCTTAAGACGATAAACTTCCCCTGGATTCTGGTAACTTAAGGATTAGATTATGTGTTTAGGCATCTATGCGGAAGTGTGCTGCAAGTCTCTCCTCTCACTCGTTCGTTCCCAGGATGGAATTTGCTCAAATTCTGCCCTGGTTCCCAAAATTCAGTCTACCGGGGAGTTTACGACGATGGGGAAAGGAAAACCAATACGTTTTAACCCGCATAATTT
The DNA here is from genome assembly GCA_034694825.1 of Anurida granaria. NCBI lineage: Eukaryota > Metazoa > Arthropoda > Collembola > Poduromorpha > Neanuridae > Anurida > Anurida granaria. The sequence goes on along the minus strand of JAQIWD010001520.1, from coordinate 532 downwards.
TCCCTTACTAACTCAGAGTTTACCCATGTACCTTCTTCAAAAAACTTTCACCTTGCCAAAACTAGACAATTTTCTGTCTTTTCTGGTGGTGATTGGTTGGAAATAAAGTGCAGAAATTGAATGTCTGAAAATTGCATTCCAGTCCAGTCCACTACTCCTGGCTGACTCTAAGTGGAGAAAAAGAGAAAAGTCAATTTTATGGGATAGAGACATGAACATCTTTGGCGAATATTTATGACCCCATCGTATCGGACTTTGAGACTTTGGAACCTGCCAAGAAAAGGAATGAAATGGGGATAAAGGAATGAATCCATTCCCAATTCAATCTTAGCCCATCGACCTTAAAATTTTTGACAATTTGTCATTCATGGACCATTAGTTTCAGTAGAAAGGACGATAGGATGTTGCCCCCACTATAAATAGATTTTCCCAAACCTACCCCAGGTAGCCCGGGGACCCTTTTTCTCAAACCCAATCCACGACGACCCTTTTTCTCAAACCCAATCCACGACGACCTTTTTTGCCAAACCCA
>JAQIWD010001519.1:0-12130 GCA_034694825.1 Anurida granaria | reverse complement strand
TTGTTTTCCAATTTTTCTGGTAGCCGCTTGCCGTTAAGTTTCCATTCGGTGAGTTGAGAGAAGAAAAGAGAAGACATATTTTTTCCTCTTCTTCTCTTCTCTTCTCTAGCCACTCAATGGGAGGCGGCTCCAGAAAAAAATTAAAAAAAATTTGGGTTTGCGCATTCGCATGCGTATCCGCAGCTGCCATTGCATGAAACGTGGTTGTAATGAGTTGCCCTACAGCATATGTGACGATGGTTGAGATCTGCGTGTTACCTTCGGGTACCTTTCTTTGTAAAACTAGCGGATTTATAATGCAATATTGGTAATACATTTATCATTGTAGCAACCCTATTACTTGTAGGTAGTAACCACATAATACGAACATGACCATACCATATTTATAGAACTTGAAGCTGTATGTATACACAACGAATTAATTTTGACGTGAACGTACGATCTTGCAATAAACATTGGAATCAATTCCGAAGACAGAATTTAAAAATTTGTAAGTATTGAATTGAATTGAATGAATTGATTCTAAGAATCTAAGAATTCTAATTACGTAGTTAATGTAACGTGAAATCCAGTGTACATTTCAAAAAAAAATTAATATAAATTACGTTACCGAGTAAGTATTTTATTGAATTTTGAATTAAAATTTAGCCCAGATTGACTTGCGCGACGATACCAAATGGTCATAGAGGGTCAAGCGAAAATCCGCAATCTCATCCAGGCACCAATCCTTGGGTAGGGCGTTTCAATTTTTAAAGGCCTGATATCTAATAGACCCCTTATAAGTTTCAGAATGGAAAGGAAAATTATGGTTCAATTTAGGGAATTTGGAGGGTCTAGATGAGTATGTAAAGAAGTCCTTTAACTCTTGTACTGGTGAGAACCTATATTTAGGTAAATTTTTTAGTGTGGCCCAGATTGCACGTTTGGGAATCATTAGGAGTTGGCACTGCTGGAGCAAGGAGTTGCAGAAAAGGAGTTTTTTACTGTCATAAATTTTGTGTCTGTTTTTGGGATCTTTTCTGTATTTCCTGCTCAGTTTTCGGACCACTGAGGGGTAGAAACATGTGTACAAGAATCTGTTTACTTTATCTTGCAGTGCCGAAAGCCGAAGGTGTGTCTGTGTCGCCCAAATATAGATAGAGAAGTCGTAACAGCTTACTAAATGTGACTTGATGATGATTGTCAGGGCTCTAGTTGGGAGCATACGCCTTACGCTGTAAAGTTTCCCTAGGCAGGAGCTGATTTTATTGTCGACATGATTGTAGTGTGCGTTAAAGGTCATGTTGGAGTCGAAGATTACTAAGTACTTAAATTTCGTTACCCGCTTCATAGAGATTCCACCAATTTTGACTTCTGGAAGAGTGCGCATAAACTTGTCATGCTTTTTATGGAAAAGCATGAACTCTGTTTTGGTTTAAGTTGATTTGGAGTGAGTTCCAATGACCAGTTGTTAATTTTCGCGAGGCAGGCGTTCAATTTCTCAATGATCTCGCTAGTGTCTACTCCTGCAGTGTAGATAACGAGGTCGTCTGCATAAAGAAGAAAAGGGAGATCGATGATTTTATGTATATCGTCGATAAATGCAGCGAAGAGAATCGGTCCTAGGCAGGATCCTTGGGGGACGGAGCCTGCTGCCCGGAAGGACTGAGGGAGTCCGTTGGAAGTTGGTCCCTTTAGCGTGCTGAGCTAAAGTGGTAAAATCGATTTGCCTTTACACGAGAAGCTTCACTTTCACCTTCACCTAGTTGAGTTATCTGTAGTTATGACGAAGACGAATTTTAGACAAAAATGCAGTGGAAAATAGAAATACCGAACTAATACTGAATTTCCTTATTACACTATTCTTCTCCATTGGCAAATAGGCGACTATTTTAGACGGCAAAGTAATACTATATAAATCAAAGCACGGAACAACATGCGGTTTCATAGTTTCGCCCAAATGATACTTTTTTTCCTTCGTCTTCGGACACTCACTTACAGTAATTACATTATTAAACCGAATAAAATGCTTCCATTGACTCGACGTGAATAACAAACTTGACGACTTAGTTAAAGTTCCAATTCGCGATTTGTCTAATCACAACTTTTGAAAACTGAAGGAATTGGGGAATGTGGAAATTATGTTAAAAGTAGCAATTAGAATCAACTGCATAATCTTAAGTTTACAGTAGTGTCTTTGGAAGTAAATTCTTTTGACCCTTTTCCAATATTCTTCTCTGGCTTCGAACGAAATTGCCATGCAACCATTGTGGAATTAAATGGGAATGGTCAATTTGATGACATCCAATATCCGTCTCAAAGACTTGTTTTTCATATTCCAGTAAACGCCAGCACCACCAACATCAACGTACCCGTGGCTTCCGTAGTTTATTGGTAGGAAGCGTTGAAAAAGCTTCCTTGAGAAAGATACATGCCGGGTATTATTCTTCATCAACGGAGGAGAAGTGGAACATCACAGCGGAGCAACACTCTCTATTGGAGTCATTCATATTTTGCTAAAAAATCCAAATTACTACGTTTCCATTTTTCCAGGCAACACATTTACAAAACAATTCGTCGTCACAGCGAATACGCTATTTTAGATTGTTTTCTTGGGACCGTGGAAAATTTCAAATTGATGTAATTGAGCCAAATGTGTGGAATTCGAAGTCATTGAATCACATTTCAGAGCTTGGAGCAGAAATAACTTTTCGATCGCTCCTGGACGGAGTTCATGCATATCTTGTAAGGAATGCATGCCCGTTAACATGGTTCACCAGAGGTTTCCATCCCTCCAGATCGAGTGAGACCACACCGATTGCCACCGCAAATCCATCATTGGGAAAGCAAAAAGTGGTGTTGGTCGATAGGGAACCTAATGTAATACCATCGAAATGGTATGGGATAAAACCAATTATGACCGATATTACTCGAGTTTTGAATCAAACTAACAATCCTAGGTACATTTCAGAGTATTCGTATTACCAAACGGAGTGGGCTAGGAATGTTCTTTGACACGTCATAGTGGACCCAGATTATAAATCACATGCAGCTGAATCGTTTCATGAATACGATTCGACTAATATTTTACACAAAAGAAGTCAATTACAATTTCATCACTTGCACCAAACTCCCGCTCATCATTTCGTTTAAAGAATATTTCCAAATATTTTCGGCACCTTTGTGGATTGCTGTTCTTCCCTTTTACCTGGGAATTTCGTTTGCCTTGCATTACGCATTCCAAATACTAAGAATCCCTGATTCAATATTTATGGTAATTATCAGCATCTTTCTGGAGAACGAAGTAATCTTTCGGGTAAAATAATTCGAAAAAGTGCATCGTTCTGTTGGATTTTTGCTACATTGTGACTTGTGGGACTTGTTCTTGCAAATTTATACAAGGGATGCACTTCTTCACATCCAACCTCCCCACAACTCGAAAAACGATTCCAGACATTACATGAGGAGATTTTAGATAATGGGCTCAAGGTGATTCTTCACATAGACAACGACACATTTCGAGCCTTCATCATGTACTATCGCACAACAGAATCACACATCTCAAAAAAACAAAACACTATGTGCAATGATTTATTCGTTCCTTAATATATTCCAAATAATAAATGACACTATAAGAGATGGAGCAGAGAAGAAAATCACACGTAAACTCATGTGTCGAACAATCGATCAATTATTTTATACTGAAAATCCATACTACACGCCGGAGGGTGAATTGAATAAATGCAACAAAATAATTTTGATAGAAGAAGAATCCAAACTGAACTCCATCTGGCTGCGTGGGCGTCAAACAGGGAATAAGTATCTTTATTGAGTAAAAACGAAGTTCCTGGTAGCGCCAGCGTTTTTCCGAATTAGTGACACAAGCTGGGACCGCAGAGATTTAATTCGAATGAGATTACAGTCAGTTATACACTCTGGAATTTTTATGCGAGACACAACCAATGCAGCGTTGCAACTTCAACTCAACACCCTTAAAACCAAGGAATATTCGGACGTGGCCCCGTTGAAAATGATGCGTAGTTTCATTTTATCCCTCTTCAATATATTTTCTACTTGTATTTTAATTGGTGTGAGAGCCCCCATTAAAGAGTCCATTATTCGCATATGGGCACTGCGTATTAGAGGATGACGTCACGCGAATAGTGAATGAAGATGTAAAAAAAAATAAAACACTAAAATGAGTAGTTTGGTCGCATTTACCAAAAAGGCCTAGTTAATGCGTATTTATATTTATCCCACACTGATTTCTACGCCGATAAGTTTCGAATAGATAAAGTTCCAACGCATTCAATTTTGCGCACCGATTTCAAAATAATAAATAAAAGTTTACGATAATAATTAAAATAATATTTAAGAAATGATACAAAGATTGATTTAAGAATTAAAATTTTTGTCAAGTTTCTAGACGAGTAAATTACAGAACGAATCAAATCAGTCGAACAAAGAAAAAACCGATTATTCACAAATAAATTCCAACTCGACCCAGTTGGAACTGAATAGTAATGAGATCCGCAGGGTGCGGATCTTAATGAACTTCATGTATGGCATAGAATGGGCTAGTATAAGTACTTTCAAAGATTATTAGCGGCGAATATCAACTGTTGCCATGGCGACAATGTTTTGAACTTTTTATTTTTTGAAAAGTTCAAAAAAATTAATAATTTTAATACTTTTTTGTATTAATACTCCCCGAAAGTACTTATATTATCTCCCTCTATCACATACGTGAGGCTCAATGAGATCCGCATATCCACTTTTGCGTGATACCCATGTGAGGCATAAGAAGTCCATTCTCTGCACACATCTTGTCATTTATCATTTATTATTTATTCGTTTAAATTCGTTGTTGAAACACGTGTCTAGTATTGATTTAACGCAAAAAATTTTTTAAGACAATCTTACACATCAAAACACTTTTCAACCAAACTTACCAAAAGCCGAAATTTTTTGCATTACATTCAATGTCCATGATCGTTTCCTTCAATGAAACAGAATTCCAGTAACTTGAGAGAGAATTTTTTCGTTACGCAAAACATTCACAAGACTTTGAGTTCAGTGGGCCCTTCATATGGGAAAAAGTTGAACATGGCGTCAAAAGCTGATGAAAATCTATCAACAAATTTTGAGAATTCTCTTTCATTCGCAAGCCCAACTCCAGTACCGCTTACGGACACATGAAAATTATCATCAAAGCTAAACGCTGAAAAGCCAAGAAAATGGCTAGGCATAACAGAATAGGTAATGTCTAGAACTTGGCGATGGCACAACTGGAAAGTGCGTGTAGGCCCTGGAACATTGGAGATACAAATATCAACCATAATTGCAGGGATGGCAAATAATCTCATCAAAGTCGAACCAGGGAAAAGATTCATAATATGAAGCAAGAACCCAAATACAATTGGAGAAATACTGGATTTCACTCGGATTAGTTCCTCCCGACATTTTTGTAGTCCGTCTTCTAGGTTCATTGACGTCGTGGACAAGTTTGCGTTGGCCATTACGCTATAAAGACATAAGATTTTGAGTTGATTTAGTATGTATATTATTATGTTTTAAATATTACAAGTTGTTTCCAATAGCTCCGCCAGTTGACTCTGGCGCTGAAAATGTGATTCGAGTAACACAATCCGAACCCTTAAATGGAATGCCGCTTTGGCTAGCTGCAAACGAAACAGCTGTGAGTAGTGCCTCTGTTAAGGAAATCCCGGTTTTGGCTTTGAGCTCCTTGAATTTCTGCATTGGAATTTTTGGAATATATTTATGAAAATGCAAATTTGAATGTTTGGGAGAAATCGGTGGATTTTGACGATATACTTCCAGCATATATTTCCGTGGGAGGCCAATCGTATTCTGATACACATTTTTCAAGTACTGAATCGCGGATAATGGCTGACGTGGAACGTTCGGATTGGAAGGTCTGGCAAACAGTGTTTCATCAACTTCGCAACATTTCCTTAAGACATTTATGAGACTGAACCCGTCCACAAGTAAATGGTGAATCCGTATGAAAATAAAAGTTTTGTTCTGTCCATTGTAGTTTGGAATCAGAAGAATCTCCCAAGGCGGCGAATTAGCTCTAAGCGGAGCCACATTGCGTTTATTCACAAATTCTGCGGCTGTGCTTTCTTCCACATAAACTAGAAGTGTTTGTATGTGGTTTGAAATTTCAAATTCATTGTCCATTGCCAAAAACGTGTATCCAAATTTCTTGACTATTTTCTGCTGTAGACGGATACAAACGGGCTGTCCGGAATCATCTTTTGACTCAATCACACACTTAACAAACTTTTCCTTAGCTTCCATCTCTCCTAAAGATCCATCCAGAATTACAGTTGCGTTGATGCAGACCCTTGGGCACGAGTAGAAATCGTCTCTTCCTTCAACACCGTAAATGTAAGAATCTGTTGGGCCAAGAAATGTCAGGCCCATCCGCCGATAAAATGTTGAGACAATGATGTGTACAACGAATTTCCATATTGCAGCCACCGAGGATAAAATCAGTAGAAAAAAAACTAGAAGAAGTGCACAGAGGAAAATAATTATGTCCTTCAGAATATCAAAAATCCCCATGTTTAGACTGAAATTTTGATTGAGTTTTAACTCAATGCATCAATGCTAATACTAACATTAAGGTATTACTATATCTTGGTAAAATGTGATTCCTGAATACTTGATTCACAACAGGCAAGAAAAACGTTCTGACATAGTTGGTGAAGAGCCTGACTTTTTTTGCTATTGGTATATACTTGCAGAATTTGCATGGATATCTACAATGGTAAACCAGATTCAATTATCGCAGTCAAAAAATTCACATTCACAAAGTGGTACTTGTGGAGGATTTTCCGCAGTTATAACCTTAATTAAACTTCTTTGATCAAAATGCTAGAAAAAATTCTGCTCACTCAAGGTGAAGGTTGTTGAAACAAGTTGGTTATCCTTCGTGGTTAAAATAAATTTGATATAGTGAAGTTGTACTTGAACACTTCAGCGTGGGCGTCAATTAACAGCTTTGAAATATACAATTAACATGCATGAAACTAAAGCTTTGTATGTTGTGTGGAACTCGCTTAAGAAGAGCAAAGCCCTCATTCGATGTAGTTCTGCGTCGGTTGGATGCTTAGCGGCAGAAGATACACTAAATGTCAAATTAATAACTATGCTCGCACTTGCAATTTTGCGTTCATTTTAATTGCTTTACATGCTTGATTTATAACACCATCGGTGCTAGGAATATAATGGGAACGGAATGGGTTCACGGAAAAAACTCAGCAGTTATAGCATTTTTCACATCTCATATATTTTAACGGATTTTTTAAACAGTAATGATATTTTCAAAAAGCGGTGTCATCATGGATGCGGGCACAACGAACGAACTAAAAATTCTTCACAGAGGTATGAGTCGAGAGTCGTTCTTGCTCTGATGCAAAATATTTTTATGCTTCATTTGATTTTATGCGCGTGGCAAGGTCATATTTAATTGTAAACCTGTTTTATTCTGCTCGAGCGAAGCTAGGACTCACTTGTAATTGCATCTGACAAAACCTTCTGTCTCACATGGCACGTCCCATCATGGAAGAAACTTTCATCCCAGAACGGGGGCCCAGCTGGTTCATCAGACATATTGAGCCACTTTTCATTGTGTCTTCATTTATTGCAACAGCAAAATTTTTTTTAAATGATTTTCCGGAAACTTGTTAGTGGTCTATGAGATTGTGTGCTACATTTTCCTTAAGAATCACGAATAGGTAGATTATGCCAAGTTTTCGAAAACATGTACAGAAAAGAATCAAATTTCAAGAATCAAACCAAGGTCAAATGTCAAAACTGACACTCGACGTTTTTTTTTTAAAAATAATCTTGATATCGTAAGATTTATTTGCAGAAAATGATACTTTGATTGTAAGAATAGTATTTAGCGCTGCTTACGCCTAAATATTAACACAAATGGCATGGTAAATAAGAATCGTTCAATTTATGCAAATTTCGAATATATGGTTATAGCAAAAAGTTCGTTTGAACAAGACGGTTAGTTGCAATTAGCTTACCAGCTCGCACTGTAATGTCGACAATGAACTCCAAAATGCTACCCAATGCCCGAAATTCTGACCTTGACATTTGACCTCGGTCGAATAATTCAAAGTTTAAAAATAACCTTTTTAGATTAATTCTTCGCTCAAGTTATTAAAAACGTCTAACAACGTCTATGAAAACTGAAAGCCATAGTCGCGCTTCTAATTGATCTATGCATTAGCATTCCATTTCGTGCCATTGAAAAGGTTGAATTTTACTGTAGCTTGCTTTATTTTATTTTTTTAACAAAATCCAGGGACCATTCCGGTTGATCCGAAAACAACAAGTGACCTGCATTTCTCATGAGTGCAAAAGTCAAATTTCCTCCAGATTTTTTGTAGCCGGCAACATCACTTCCAACTTTCCAGATTTTTCTTTCTAATACTCTCATAGTCGTCTTTTCTATTCCATTCCAAATTTGAAATCGCTTTCGCAACGCCAATAGGTGTAACGGTAAAATCCATTTGCAATGTTAGTATAGTAACCGCCAAGCCCTCATTCAAAATTGCCTCGATGTCCTCCTTTACTGAAGTCATATAATCCTCATTCAGAGCATCGTGAACTGGCATATTGAATTCCCATGGGCGGTTCCCAACGCGAATTGCATTCCGAAATTCCTGGTTTTGGTTGTATGGAATGAAGGGAAATTGAAACGCATTTGCCTTCTCATCCAAGACATTAAAATGTTGACTAAATCCAGTTGCTTTTGCGAAATAGGAGGCCATCGGCGCTGCAATGAGCAACGCTAAATGTAATAAATAAAAAAATTAACTATTCCGAAAGAAAGTTGTGTGTAAACATTTACGTGTTTTGCAGTAGCGGCGCGTCACCTTCAACAATCAGTTTAGCAATGCCAACACACTCATCCTGAAAATGTTTCATTCCGACGTCATCTATGAGCCCAAGATTGTACAGGTAAGAACTGTAGTCAAGTTGACTAATTGGGTCGAACCAAGGGGCGCAGAGGATTATGTGCTGGAGATTAATGTGTACCCCTGCCCTCTCTCGGTTCTTTTTCCGTACTAATTTCTCCAACGGCGGGACCATGTGACCTTTAAATTAGAATAAAACATGTAGGTGTAAAGTTTCGATTATCTAAAACTTGTTTCCAAATTGTTTTGGATAATGAATTTTTTGTAAATGGAAATTTTAGCAAAAGAAACAAACTCGAATTGAAAACTATTGTGATAGAAATATACGAAACCAAGCCGAAACTGATTTCTAAAATCATTTAGTAATAAAAATAATGGCCTTTCATTAATCGAAATAGTGAAATTTCCGCCATTTCTAAAAGAAGATTTAGAAGAATTTAGAAGATTTTTCTAAAATGCACGCGGGTACAACACTGCCATTGTCACTGTTTCTTGTGTATTTTTACAAACTTAATTACCTCAGTAGGAACCACCTCCAACGTAAAAAGGTGATGGAACGAGTTCCGGCAATAAAGTAAAAAACTGCTGGATAAACTTATAAACAGTTTCGGCAGATTCTCCACTCGAGCTGAGCATTCCTAATGGACTGTCCGTAAAACTGAAGTCTACACAAAACGAAATTGCGACTTGGAATTATAGTCTATTCTAATAGCATAAATTGTTATTATGCACCGGTTCCTATGGGGCTGTCAATTTAAAGCATTGAATTGTACTTTGTCCATGTTTTTTCCTTCAGATGTCACTTCAAAAGGGCCGTACTGGGCAAACAGGAAAACAATAAGCTAATTCCAGGCCCACCTTCGTGCCAGAGATGAATAGGGGCATTTTGGTAGCCATTCTGAAATATTGACACCAATTTTCATATTTTCCATTAACAAGTTTTTGAATACTTTGAAATAGAAAAAATTCAACAGAGTGCCAATTACCGTTGCAGGGAAAAACCAGAAGAACATGTTAGAATTATGAGTTTCATTCAGAGTGATAAATCCGCTGTAACTTTCCAATCCGGTGATTCCAGGTAGTTGGTCAACTTTGGCCAATTTTCGGGCTTCTTGAATTTTCCCAGCTCGAATGAGCGGGGTGAAGTACAGATGCTCTGATTTGAATTGTGGCTCCATTTTACTAATGGCAGAAGCAGATAGGAGGGGAAGACAAAAAACAGGAAGTAGTACTAGAAATCTATTTGGGAAAGAAATTGTCATGGAATTTTTTCAGATTAAACAGAACGATGAATAAAGACATTCTACCTTTTGTAAGGAGGAACAAGTTCCAAAACGAAGCACGCCACAATATCGGAAAAATAATATAGGAAACAAAAATCTAGGAAAAATAATATAGGAAATAAAAATATAGGAAAATAAAAATATAGGAAAACAAAAATATAGGAAAATCGATTTCATAATAATATGAATAAAATTGGGTTGACTAAATTGACTAAATTCCACCCTTGATATTTCAATTGCTTTTGCCATTGCCTAAATCTATTGATGATACTAGATTAGAAATTGACTAATGCATTGACATCGGCATTGACATGACATCGGCAACTCCGACTAAAAAGGTACGGACACTGCGTCCCACTCATGGCTATTGGACGCCGCAGCTCTCTGAACTCCGGAAGGAGGCAAGACGGCTGCAGCGACGAGCTTATGAAAGGAATTTTCCGGAGGAGGACACAATTAGTTTCGAGCAAGCTCGGAAGGCATTCGAATATTGCCTGAGAGCAGCAAAGAAAGTGTCCTTTAACACGTACTGGGAGGAAATCAAATCTCTACCAAACGCAGCACGGCTGTATAGAGTCCTAGCTGGTGGTAAGATGATCCGACTTGGGTGGATTGAACTGCCAGACGGGACGTATACGCCGGGCGCAAAGGAGACTACTGATCACCTGCTACAACAACACTTCCCATGCGACCCAAACAGGGACGTGAGGGAGGTATACGATCATACACCAGTTGAGACGCCAGTTGAGACGCCACTCATTACAGAGATGGCAAATGACAGCCTGGTTCAGAGAGTGCTGGGATCTTTCGGTCCCTACAAGGCAGCGGGCCCGGATGAAATATTTCCGTCGATGCTGGCCGTAGGACGGAAAATCCTGACACCCCTGCTAGGAACCATACTACGGGCATGCTTACGCTTTGCGTACATCCCCACCTCGTGGAGGAGAACCTGGGCAGTATTTATCCCAAAACCAGGGAAGGACAGTTATGAAAGGGCCTCCTCATGGCGGCCCATTTCACCGACCTCCTTCCTACTAAAAGCGCTGGAAAGGCTAATCGACTGGCACTTGCGGTCGTCCACTAGAGGGGCGACTCAAAAGAGCCGGCCAGTGTGCCTATCTGCATCAACGGAACTCGCTCTGCGCAGATTTGTCAACAATGAGGAAACGGCTCTAAGAAACCAAGAGTATGGCCTGGGAGTCCTGCTAGACATAGAAGGGGCTTTCAGCCATGCTACTTTTCGCTCCATGGTGAACGGAATGAGACGTGAGGGACTAGACGAGTGCTGTATCCGAACGGTACAGCACATGCTCGAGACCCGAACTGTCACAGCCGAACTCATGGGAGTGAATACAAAGATCAACCTGGAAAGGGGATGCCATCAAAATGGTGTCCTCTCACCGCTGATTTGGATTCTGCTAGTAGGAGAGATCATGGACATTTTGGGCCGGGATTTCCCACAGATGCTGAACCATGCCTTTGCGGATGACCTAGGGATCCTCCAATTGGGGTTGGATCTCCCGACAGTCGCAAACATTGTACAACAGGCCCTAAAACTGGTGTTAAGGTGGTGCCGTCGACCCGACATACGCCTTGGTCTGAGCGGGCAGACGGCGGAAGCCACCGAAAAAGAGGTCATACACTGATACCACTCAAAATCGGAAAGGTAGAAGTGAAATACAAAAACTCGGTCCGGTACCTTGGAGACGAGAAGCTCACTTAGCAAGACCATGTGGAGAGGAAGACTCGGGTGGCCTCGATGGCTCTAGCGCAAAGCAGAAGGGCAATCGGGAAAACCAGAGGACTCTCACCACTATACTCACATTTACCGGAGCGAGTGGGTCAGTGGTTAAGACATCAATTCTTTTCCTCTGCCTACCTGAGACGGGAGGTGGTTCGGCATGG
>JAQIWD010001518.1:0-12136 GCA_034694825.1 Anurida granaria | reverse complement strand
ATATCCGAAAACAGAATTGAAATCGGTTCGGTGGTTCCTGAGTTATAGAGTGCGGACGGACAGACGGACGGACGGACGGACGGACGGACAGACACGATAAAGGCATAAAGCACCTGACGGTACTTAATAACCCCTTCAACAACCTCAAAGAAGCCTCAAAGCCACATTCCTTTACGACTCTGGAGGGATGAAAAAAGTGGGCGGGAGGTATTTTACATCCAAGAAAAAAAGATCAGTGAGCGTCCAAAAATTTCAGAGAACATTCAGAATGGAAACATCTCAGAATTTTAAAATTTCCATTCACCAGGAAATAAGGGCAATCCGCCCCAAAATCCAGGGCAAGCCGCTGGAATTCAAAGAAATGGTCAAACACTCCTAGCTGATAATTTTAGAACAATTCAAAGAAAAGGTCAAACATTATCACCCTAATCTGCGACAATTTTAGAAAACTGGAACAGAATTCCAAGAATTGGTCAAACATTCTCAGTACTAGCTACGACTCCACAAAAATGCGTCGAAATTCAATGTAAGAGGGTCAAACATTCTCAGCCATAGCTTGTTCAATTCTGCAAAAATAAGCGCAACATACCGTCATTCAAATGTCCTTCACAAAAACGTTTTCATATCCGAACTTGCAGTTTCCCGCCTCTTGAATGTGAGTGGGGGGTGAGCACCGTGCGGACTCCTAGCAGGATCCAAGGGACGCCATAGTAGCCCCGTAAATTGAATTCCTCCCTGCCGCTGTTGTGTAAAATTTCCAACCCGAAAGGAAAGCATTTCGTCTCCGTTGTTACTTTCACTCCAAACAACCCACCACTTTCTCCCTAATTCACTTAATTGACTTCCTGTCCCGTTCAATTAAAGATGAGGGAAAAAAGCTTCTTTCCCTCTCACACAAAGTGCTTCCCCCGAACTATAATGCGAGCTTAGAGTGAGTTAGGTCGCATCTTCCTTTTTACCGCCCATGATCCCACTAAACTAACTACAGACAAAACGGATCCCCGAACCGCGGATTCCTCCCCGTTCCTACGGCTTTACAAAACAATTTTTAGGATCTTCTCCCTTTGAACCTAAGGACTCAACTGACTGCAGCAGTACTCTGCCGAGGACAACAAAACAAGCACAGGGGAAGCTTGGACTTTTTGTCGATGAAAACCTAAAGCTCCATTCCCCCACCCTTCCTCTTCCCAGAGCCAATCAACGCTAGACGAGCCAAAAAGCCCTCATCTCCTTCATCTTCTTTCATTCACAGACGCCATCCACAAAAAATCTTTGGGCTTTTAGTGTAGCTGCACAAGACCTGAAAAAAATACCCCTCTGCTCCTCTGCTCTCTTCCTTTGGGAATTACACACAAACTATACGGCAAACATTCAATAAATTCCCCCTTGTACGCATACTCACTCACACTCCCGTACGTTAGTAAGGTTCGTGTGTTAGTGTGAGGAGTTAAGTTGTTTAGCATGGGACATTGGTGCATGGAAACTATTTTCCCACGCTTAAATCCTAGCGGATGTCTCATTGATGATGATAATTGAACTACAGGTGAGCAGGAATAAGGTAAGGGAGGAAGGAAGGGGTTCAATCAACCCCCCACTTCTCCCTTTCAACCTCCGCAAAAAGAATGTTTAGATTTTCCATTTGTTTGATTTGGCAGTAGGAATTGACAAAAAGACTTTGAAACCTACACCTCCTGCCCACACATACACGCCCGAACGCATTGGCTGGGTTCTAGACTCGTTTTTTTTTTGGAAATGGAATCATCATAGTCTTGATGATGGTTGAGGAATTTAGAGGAGAGATGATGTCATTTTCTGATGATGGTCGTACGCCACATAAGAACGTAGAAACCTACAGCACCAAAACATGCCAAAAATAATGAAAATCTCCTGCTAGATCTTGCGCTTCCTTCTCATCTACGCTTAAACTGCGATGATGTCTGAGGTCTGAGTTCGTTGGTTTGGGATTAGGAGACAGAAACCTCTTCTACCCTGTCCCATCTCAGTCAGACTGGTTCATCATCACGTCCAGGAAAAAATGACTCAAGAGATGATGGGAATGTGAGGAGACAATTCACAATTGTTCAGCGACGAGACTTAAGCCCATTAAATGATGACTGGGTTCTCAACTTGACCTCATTTGACACCGACGCGCGACGCCTCCAAAAATAGTAGACGCTTCAATTTTAAATTTCAGCGTCCAAGATCTAAATTCTGCTAATCCTGTTAGTTAGGCGTCAAATCCCTGGCATATAAACTTTGAATAACCTCAGCAAACAAAAGTAGAAAAGTTGAAATTTTTTGAACCGGGTTGAAACTAAAAAATTTCAAAATTCCAAAGTATCACGATTGAGTGAAACCAAAGATTTGAAGAATCTGAGCGTGTCGTTTCTTCCCTCGACTCGAATCGTCCATCAAAACGGGAAACAAGTTTTGAATTATTGAAATGAAAACAAAGGTTGAGCACGAAAGAAAGAACCCCCAATCAATTAATTGACAATCATCATCCCTCCCCATAATTGCGCTGAATTGGAGACTACGCAAACTTGCACCGCCTGCCAGCTGAGATGAGTCAGTGGGATCAATCGAACAGTTATCGAATCCTCTCGTCGACTCGACATTTATTTAGTAAGTTGAGATGTAAAATATCGACTAGGAATTATTATAATATCGTAATCAGCAGGCGGTCAAAGGCCTCTCCATCATTCCAACAATGAAATAACTCTCCATTTTATAACAATTTCAAATTGAACCCAACGAATTCACGCCGGTTCCCTTAGTCCCTTAGAGCAGCCCTTCCAGTGTCACCCCCTCCTTGGACAACATTTCCAGCATGTGCCCTGTAATCAAGAGGAAAATCCGATTTATGAGTCCTACAGAACACATTTGGAGGGCTTTAAGTCTCTGGGTCTCTCAATCACCACCACGCTTCCCCTTGGCCTGACAATGACAATTATGGAGCCCTTTTAAGTCCTTCTGCCTAGCATGTGCTCCTTGACAGTATTTTTTTCAGGAGAGCAAACAATGACGGACGGACGAACGATATGGTTCCCCTTCATCCCTGCTTGTAGGGATTCGTCGCGAGCGTCGAAATGATCTCTGGCACACGCTCACCATACGCTTCTGATTTTTCGTCACACACCTGCTCCCGTTCAAAGGGAAGAAGTTTGGAAAAGTTTCCCTTTAGGTTCTTCTGTTTCCCATTTCCATTTCCACTGATCATTCCTCACCCGCCTTAAAGTACGCCATAGCCATAGGACTCCCTTGCAATGTACCCCATCTGTACTCCAATGCATGTCGTCGTAATTCGCCAATTGTCTCACCAATCACTTGGAAACTTCTGGTGGAAGTCGAGCCTCAACCCTGCCCGCCTCGGTGACTGGAAGAGGAAGCGTCGCAGAACGTGCTCCCAAGTCACAACAAGACACTTTCAGAAGAAGTGCACTGTCTGACACAAAAGAAAAGTTAATTGATAGGGGATCCCAAAAATTAAATTTCGACGACATAGGAATAGCTTCAGAGGAGAGCAGATGGATGATGGGAAGAAGAAGCATTTCACAAAAGTCCAACAACGTTTCCCCTCATTTCCTCAATTTTCTTTTCAACCAAATTCATACGTTCGAACGAACGGTGCGTAAGTAGAAATTCCCAAGGAGGGCAGCCGCACGCACGCATACGCACCAATCAACCATCGCCACCAGGCCCCTGTGGTCCCTCCACTTTTCATCTAGAGATGACAGCCAGAGATCATTGGCTAAGATGACAACGGGAGATAGAGGAATTAATCGATTTCCAGTTAACGAACCCAATTCCAATTACTAACTACACCCTGACAGACTGGGACAGAAGTATGAGTCAAGCAAAACTAATTGAAAATGTGGGTTTAAGGTTAACATAGAATTAAGGACCACCTCCCTTCCTGCTTCCTAGGTGTCCGCCACTCTACTTCTAATTTGATCCTATCTCCCTCCCTCCCTCTGCATCCAGTTGTTCCAAGTCAATTCAAATTAAAATTATGACCAAAAACAAGTAAGATTAGACTTCGGGAGATCCAAAATAGGAACAGGAGTCTCCATGTGCACTCCTCGTCCTCTTGCCTGCTACCACTGAAAAGTAGACACAAAACTTATCGTTTAGAACATCTGGATCCTGTTTGGATTTTGATGGTGATGCGGTTCCTTCCCTTTCCACTAACATCGTCACCAAGCGCTCCTGCTACCCTGTACGTCCTTACGTCTACGTTTTTTAGAAGAACGTAGACGTAGGTAACGTAACGTTCCAGTTCCAGTATGTGCTGCACCGACCAACACTGACCAGCGTTCATACTCGCAAAGGGGGTCTATGTTGGGTTGGGTTGTCGCAGCGAGCTAGCGAGCTGAGTATCATAAATTGTGACAGCTGATTGAACTACATCCACCCACTCGTCATCGCTTAGTCTCTTTAATTTAACGCAATTGAATAATTTCTTAATCCTAGCAAGCGTAACGCCACTCCCTGGACTAGGAACTTATAAGCTTATTTGCTGCACGGTCAACCCTAGCTGAAGCCTAGACATAGATTGACCGTGACAGTCTACTAAACAAAACGCGCCGTTTAGAATTGATGCGACGCTGAATAGCTTAATTTTAATAAAATAGTAATTGATTGGGAATGTGCGCTAAATGAAACCTAACTTACATTTTGCGTAGTTAGGGAAGGGAGTGCGTGATTCAGTCTTGAATGGTAGATTAGGTTAGTCCTTTTGTAGCCGTTTTAGTAGAAACAAGTTAATTGATGATGTTCCTTGATGATGAACTAATGCAAGAAGATGAGTGGAGGAATCAATTGATTAATCTTATCTTAAGAATCAATTTTGAAAACTGAGGATCTTTCTTACTTTTGAATGCACATGACATTGGGAATAGAAAAACGAGGAGGGAAGAAAGAGGGAATGAACGAGCGTGAGTGAAGAGAAATAGACGTTGTACGCACATCCACAAGGAATTTTGTTATGGTGGCTCATTACAACCACCAGCAGAGAATAAATTAAAATTAAATAAATTTTTATTAATTAATTAATTTAATTAAATCAATTAATTAAATTAAATTAATTTATTAATAAATTGAATAATAAATTTCAATGATTTCATTGTTATTTAAATGTATTGTTGACTCTGCACTCCATATACGGGACATCGGAACATGTGAATATGATGGATAGCTATTTCCCAATATTTTTGGAAACCAAGTAATTGACCGTGAATTGTTCCTGCATGGGGGTGGCATTCTGGTTACTTTATTTAGAGTTTTCGGAATTTAGGTAAACCAATGCTTAGTTTTTCAGAATCCGTCACACTTATATTCTTTGTTTGGATTGGATCCAAGTCAGATTAATGACTGATTTTAAAACCTAAATACATTTTGCCATAATTACAATTTTTTTTAATAAAGTTAAATATTAAATAAATTGTTGGTTTTTCTCAGTATATTTACAAAAGCCCATTCACAAAGTTTGCGTAAAATTTCAAAAACTAACACCAGCCCACATAAACGTCACTTGAACAAAGAATTTCCATTATCGGCCATAATAAATTAAATCAAATTATTTCCCATTTTTGACAGAAGGAAGTATCAAATAAACAATTCATTCATAAAATGACATTTAAATTCCCACATTCCAATTGTTTTAACAAATATAAATTAATTTAACTTTTCTTTGCATTAACTGTTTTCAGTTTTACCTAAATTTCTTTTTCTAATTTAAGTTTCTTCAAACTTTTTTCAATTTATTCAAGTGGGATAGTTTGGCCACCAGGGTGCTTGGAGGAGGGCGAAGGTGCGGAACCGTGTAGGGGAGAGAATTTGGCGTTTTTTTGTTTCTCCAAATTCCGAATGATCTCCATAAACATTGCATGGGATTTCCAGCATCAGCGAAGAAAGTTCAGGAATTTTGTGATCTCTGGAAGCTCCTTTCTTCTTACAAAGTTAAAAATGCTTTCTGCATTTTATCGTATCACCACCAAAAATTTTCAAAGAAGCAACATTTGGACACAAGTAAACTTTGACGGATTTTCCTCTTCCAGAAAATGAACTTGGCCAAGTCACTTTCTCCAATCGGAATTTACAAAATGCGTCCCACTCCAGTAGCTTTCTCTCCAACGCTTTTGTGAATCTCATGAATAATTAATTTAATTAAACTAAAAAATCCTCTCCAACTTGTGCGTCTGTCCTTTTCTGCGTGTCTTTAGTGAACGGTGAAAAGGATTCCGCTGAGATTCGGCCAGACACGAACTTTCCCCAACCCCACTTCCCTTCATTCCCTTTCACTTTCTTCAGTGAAAGTAAGAAAGTCCAATGCACTCTGCGACAAAATCCCAAAACAAACACAAATACCCAACAAAATCAAAACAGGTGATTCCTTGTAAGCCTTGGAAGGTCAACCCATGTGACCTCCAGCCCAATCCTTCCTTCCTTCCTTCACTCTTGCTGGCTGGATTCCTGGAATTTAATGGAAGCTTCTGGTAGCGATGATCCGTTGACCTCTCTTGGAAATTTCGTTCCTGAATTCCCACAAAAGGTGAGTCCACTTTTATCCATTTTTCCATTCCCATTCCCATGATTCTTGTTTTTAGGATACAAAAGGATTGTGGATCTTTGGGGAATCCGAGTCGAAGCGACGTGTGGTTTTGATTGAGCGAGAAAATGGATCCTACGGATTCACTCTCCAGGTGAGTCAATTAAAAATGCATGGAAGAAATTAACCATTCATGAGAAATCTACGATGGGATGAAAGTGGAAGCGGATGCATTCTACAGAGTAAAAAAAAGTTTGCAGCTTCCGTAAAACAAATTTTTTGTACTTGCCCTTTTCTGGAGTTTTAAAAATAACTTGGTCGGTTCATCTGAAATTCCAATTCCAGTCCTTAGTTTCCATTTTCACCGGAAATACACCACCAACCACCGCCATGAGCACCGTTTTAACTTTTCATTCCTGTTTTGTAGAGTTATGGCGTCCGCTACAAGCACGGACACCGCGGTGACACTGATTTCATCACTTACGTTAACGCCGTTGAAAAGAACGGTGCGGCTCAACAGGCAGGACTTCGAGAAGGTATAGTTCTTCACTTGTTTCGACTCCTACAGCGTTTAACGGAATGGTGACATTTATAGGGGACGTAATCCTATCAATCAATGGACAAAACATGGCACGGGTCGAGCACAAGTCACTGGTCACTTTTATTCGTCAGTGTCCCACCACCCTGAAAATGGTAGTCGTCTCTGACGAGCGAGCCAGGAAGGTAAGTCTTACCACATTTTATAGCCCAGTTTGACCTCATGTCAACTTAACATGACCTCATGTCAACTTCCCAGGTGGAGCTCCACATGCGCTTTGTCCACCTCCAAAAGAAACTTCAAGACAAACTGTCTGAATTGGAAGAATTGAACAAGAGGGAGAAGCAGTTGGTGGGTGGGCCCTTGACGTCGCCCTGCAGCGGAAGCGCTGTTACTGGTGGTCCCTGCCTCTCCGCCGTTTGCTGCTTCTGTCCTCCACAATCCCAGCCCTCCAGGAAATCCAGTTCTAAGGATGAGTTCCGGAATTTAGTGGTCATCAATCCAGGACCTTCCACTGCCACCATATCCATTCTCAAACCAAATTCAGATCTGGAGGAAGCAAAGCTCCAGCGCGTAATCCAGCAGCGATCCAAATCCGTCAAGCTCCCCTCCTCCGCTTCCACCGAGGAGGGGAAAAGGTCAAACGGACCTGGGAATCTCAACAGTACAAAGGACGACCCTTACCCCTACGATTCTTACCGGAAGTCACAGAGTAGTCGTGAGCTGAATCGATCCAAAGATGGTGGTGGGGGTGGGGGTGGTGGGATTAGAACAGCCACTCCAACCCACCACTTTCATCGCCTCCCCGACAAATCCCACCACCACCAAATCAAACCAGTTTCATGGGACAATTTAATTGGGACTGGAACTACGAAATCCTTTGGGGGTTATGGGTATGGCTACGGTTACGGATACTTCCCGACCCATTCCTCATCCGTCGCCGCGGCGTCAGGGAAGGAAGGCGACGGCGGTGGGCCCGTGACCGTGACGCATCCCCACCACCACAACCATCACAGTCACAGTGGTCACCAGTGCTCATCGACTCCTGCCAATTATTACAAGTCACATGGGGCGGATGCTTCAAAAGTGAAGGTCGTCTACAATTATGTGGCTCCAACCTACCATACGATCCTACCTGGTGGTACTGGCTCGGGAAGGACCTTTGACCCCTCCACCCCCACTTCCCAGGGGATTCCTAAGGACCAGATGGAGGGAATGGGGCAGAGGAGTAAAACACTTCCGTCTACGAAAGGGAGCGGGGGAAGTTCTTCAGGGTCAAATCCCAAGGCTCCTCCCACTTCCGGTGGAAGTGGCGGATTCCCGACTCCCAAATTAGAAAAGACATTTTCGGACTCGAGCCTGAGTGAGCCCTACAAGGAGTTCTCGTTGGCCTATTTCCAGCGATCCGGTGACAATGTCCGATTCTCCAGCGAAGTTGAGCCCTATCAGGAGGATCGGAAAAATAAAGTTAGCGGAGGAGGAAGGGTTAAGAGTAGTAAATCCCCTGGAAAGGCACGGGAACGCATCTTTGTTTAGAATTTACACTTTCAACCCCCCATTTTCAAAGACAAAATGATGGTTAGAGGGGACAAAATGGACGACTTGAAAAATATCTCCATAAAATGTTAAAATTGAAAAGAGGTACAAAATAATGAAGTCTTGGTGTGTACGTTAAAGCATTGCCCAACTAGGGCTCTGGTTAAAGTTAGGTTAGCTTTAATTAAAATAAATTACCCCACTCACTTACAGTCTCGTTTAGAAAAGTATGATTTCATTCCATTGCAATTGCAAAACGGGTTCCTGTTTTCCGAAAAAGGAGCCTTTTCTAAAAATACTTTACTTTTTCAACTAAATTTTGGGAAGACAAAAGGAAGGGACAACTTTTCTGAACCCCCGAGGCGGAAAATCCAGAATCGTTTGAGTTGGTTGGATCTTGGATGGCGGGCGGTGGTAATAATTTTCAAGTTTAGGCGTCGTAAAAGGAGTTTTAGGAGTGGGGCATCATGGATACCTTACCAGATGAAGTAAGTAATTTCATTCTGATTAATTCATAGGGATAGGATTGGGATTGGGATTAATAGTTCTAATTGAAGTATCTTCCCACCCTCCCACTAGATTCTAGATAAACTACTCTCAAAATTGCAAATAGAGGATCTCTGCACGTCACGCTTGGTCAGCCGGAACTGGAATGACGTCGCGGTTCTCTCTCTGCGCAAACTCCATGACCCCATCACCTTCTTTACACAAGTCCAAGTGGAGCAGTTCACTTCCCTAATGGAAAATCGGATCCAATCCCTTCCCTACTCGACGTTTACTTTTTATTTTCCATTCAGTGGGGGGACCACCACAACCAGGCCAGAGGTCATGACCAACTTTGGGATTTCGTGTGAAGAATCCATTCCCAATCATTTCAATGTCCTGCCAAATTATCGAGAGAGGGAACAGGCAAAGTGTGACCGGTTGCAGCATCCCAAAGAACCTCAAGACAAGGAAAAGGAGGAGCTCCGGCGAGGAGAAAGCCTCATCAATTTGGTTCGATACTCCCCAAGTTCCCAGTTGCTCAACATACATATGACAGCAAAATTTAGAATTTGTAGGAAGAGTTTGGGGAAATTGCCAATTCTGGAACACTTGACCAAGCTCAAGTACACTTTTGAGGCAAAATCATACGCGGCTCGGGAATCACTACTGGAAGGAATCGTCACCCGTGCCCCATTCCTCAAGGAATTAATTTTATGCTACTTCCATGACCGCGACCGCTACGAACCCCCTGACCCGCCAGCCTCCCATGTCAACCCCCGTCAGGACATTTTACAACTTCCAGGCCTATTGAAGCGACTTCCGGCCTCAATTAATTTTGGAATCCTTTTTGGACTAATTTATTTTGACGGGAGGTATTTGGGTACACTCAGAGAACTTGTTGACCTTGACCGGCGCTTCGTCTACTTTAAATTCATTCTCTGTATCCTTGATTGGCGACTAGAGGAGGTAGAGAGGAGTCGAATTCGAGGCTTGTTCTGGGATTGGCTTGAGAAAAATAGGACGTCCCTCCTTTCTCTCAACATTGAATGGGGTTGGGGTAGGAGTCATTCAACCTTTGACTTTCTTCCCCCAATCCTTCCGGAATGTACATTCCTCAAGTTGGGAATTGGATTACATATCTATGACGAGTACAATTCCAATCCGGATCTTTACAAGTGCTTCCCAAACCTCCGTAGACTCGTTGTTCAATACTCGAAAGACTTGAAGCCTCTTTTATCAAATTTGCCAAAACTAGAGGATTTGGAACTTTGGGGCTCGCCGGAATTTGACATTTTGGGAGGAGAAGACGATAAAATTAAAATGGCAGGTGAGGCAGAGCTCCTTGGCCTTCTTCATGGAGCTCCAGCCAATCTTAATTATTCGGGTCCGTTCGGAGAGATGCGAGGTTAGTGAAACGTTATTAAATACACATGCAACGTACAGGTCAAGCTTAGTCCCTTCTTTAAAATAACCACTTTAGCTCTGAAATTCCTGACAATCAGGGGCAGCTTTTTTCTGACACACTCAAGCGCCGCCCTGGGTGACGCCCTAAATTTGTTAAGAATGCTCGTCATTTCGGCTAGACACTGGATACACCGACTCCAGAGACTTTACTTTCACCTTCATCGGGTAAGAGTTAAATTTCAACAAGTTTGTGATCACATTAGCCGACTCGACTTAATTCCTAATTCCCGTTTCGCATTTTACAGCCCCTAACTGAAACTGATGGAACACTTGTAGAGTACAGGGATCTACTCTCCACATATCACGATGAAGTGGTCCTCGAGTATAGACCCAGAAGGACCAGTTATAACAAATTCGGCCGGAGGAAATTATACTAAAATATCCGCAAATCCCAGATCAAGAAAATCCGCAAAGAAAAGATGGATCCAATTAAACAAGTTAAAATGAAATTGTTTTTTAAACTGGACTTTACTAGAGACCATTTCCATGAATTATTAATCTTTATTCTTTTTACACCAATTATTATCTGTGACGATGCTTATGTTAATTAGTTAGTTGGGCCGAATCAAAATAAATTCTTACATTTAGAGAATTAGCAATCAAGGAATGCGTCCTTCCTCCTTCATGTCTTCAAATGTTTTCCTCAATTTCGTCCATCATCACCAACAATTCGCAGACACCGACTGCTGTCACGTTCTGTTTGGTCATGTCGCCACTATTTCTTGCTACGACGTAGGCTGCCATGGCTTCCCTCTGAATGTCCTTCCACACCGGTCTAATCCTAGTCCTCGCCTGCTCCGATTTTAGAATGAAATCCTGAAATCAAAAACGAAATTAATGCCCATTAGTTTAGAGTGACAGAAACCGTCTCAGTTCCGACGTTAAAACAAAGGAAATGGAAGTGGCTTAGCCGATATCTTCCTGCTACTTACAGAATTCCAAGAATGATAGCAAAAAGTATTACAACCTTTCAGATTTAGAAACCTGTGAACTTACCATAGTAACTGAAGAGCCAATACGAACGAGATCCAACGTGTCGTCACCTTTATAATTGTCATTTGGGAATACCCTCAAAACCGCAGGGACTCCAGCTAGTTTCCCCAATTGAGTAATCATGGCGACAACCAATTTTTCTTGTGATGTTGTTGCTTGGGCACCTCCTGTTGCTGCTTGCTGCTGGCGCTGGCCGCTATTCCCTGCCTGCCCTCCTGCTTTTGACATTGTTGGATTCTTGAGAGAACTTCTTGGTACTTCTTCTACCCCTGCCGGTCAGAACCTGAGTGACATCGAATGTGAGGCTACCCCTCAAACGATGACCGAACTCAGAAAGGTGCTTTGAAAATTAATTGAGTAATTCTACGAAGGATGGATACGGAGACGCCACCTAAACTACTGTCAAGACCTTGAACGTCATGAAATAACTCTGGATGTATCAGAAACCACATTCAATCAGTCAGGATTAATTCTTCCACTGTCTCTTAGGTCACTGAGAGTCTCACGACATAGTCTGGGATTTACTCGCTATCAAAAATTAAAGGCACGGAAATGTAGTTGAATTCCTG